>PVKN010011838.1:0-21296 GCA_004027915.1 Capromys pilorides
GTCGGGGGCAGGAGGTGCTGGTCAGCCTCTGGCTCCTCAGACTCAGGTGGCCCTGGCTGCCCAGCCTGTGCGTGGTAGGTCACCTGGACCTGCAAGGGCGCGGGTGGACCCCTGGCTTTGTCGGGGCTGCCTGAGTCCCTTGGCTCCTGGGACTGCAGTGCAGGCCAGATCCTTTCCCGCCGCCACTGGATCAACGCCACACGGTCGCGAATGGACTTGGCCACAATCTTCACATCGCTTTCATGAAAGAATCCAGAGTCAATCTGCAAAGGCAGTCACATCATCAGTGTCTCAGGGAGTGGACTCCCACCTATACACCCCACCACCTGGAACTGCTACCATTCTTGTGCCACAGGCTCCAGATTGTGGGTTTCTCTCCCCAGGGTCCCTGCACCCCAACTGAAGAGGTTCCTTGCAGCATCCCACAAGTAATCACCCTTGAAATCACAGACAGCTGGTGCACAGCAAGTGTACCACCATGGACCTCCCCACCCTGCCCTACCCTCTACACAGAGGAAGGAGAGGCCACTCTGCCACTTGGGAGCAATATATGTACACTGGTAGCCAGCAAAGCCCTAAGACCCATTCACCATGTGGAGAGTTTGAGAGCATTTGCCGAAGAGCCCCAAGCTCTCCTAGAAACACGATGAGCTTGCTGAAGGGTGTACTCATGGCAAAACCATGTTCTGCACACAAGCCCCTTCTGAAGGGCTGCTCTGGCTAGATGACACATGATGCCTGTGACCACCAACACATGGAAACTCATCAGCACCAAGACTTCTAATCCCTTCTTAGTGCCATGTTCTTGAAGATAGGATGGGTATGGCCTGCAAGGGAGGGGTGAGCACTTGCAGGCAGGGGTTCCTAGGAAGAGGTCATCTGGGGAACCATGGAGGGAAGCATGACTATGCAGAGCTGGCCAGGCAAGGACAGACATGAGGAGCAGAAGCTGGAAAAGCAGGGAGCCAGAATAAGGACCTGTGGTGCTGGGTGGAACCAAAGCCAGCAGTGAGAACTGCAGAACCAGCATACAGACAGGCAGAGCCACACATCCTCATGAGTTCTGCCCACTCACGGGCCTGGGGCACAACATTAATAGGGCCTGCAAGGCTCAGCAGCTGGGCGCAGAGCGGCAGGAAAACCATGAAGACAAACTCAGAGAATGCCAGGAACATGTAAAAGGACATAGGAGCCAGCACCAGGGCTGCCTGCCAGCAAATCTTGACACACTTGAGCATCAAAATGAGCAGTAATACAATGCTGATTTGAAAGGCAATGGTATCTCAAACCCAAGTTCTGCATTAGTGTACTGGGGGGGGGAGAGGGGCAGGAATACAAATCATCTGTGGGGCAGGCCAGGATCATCTTGGTGGTGTTAGTGTGTTTTCTCTGTCTGTCTCTCTCCTCCCTCCTCTCCCCACATTTCTCTCTCTCTCTCTGTCTCTCTCTCTCTCTGTCTCTCTCTCTCTCTGTCTCTCTCTCTGTCTCTGTCTCTGTCTCTCTCTCTCTCTCTCTCCAACCTTCTCCTTTGCTCCTTCTCTCCCTCACTCTCTCCCTCCTCTCTTCTGTTTCTCTGTAACTCTAAGTCTCAGTTTCTCTTTCTTTTTCTGTCTCCTTTGTCTATCCATTAAGTCTGGCTGGCTGGCTGGTTCCCTCCTTTTCCCTTGGGTGTCATCTGCTCCAGGAAAAGACCTGTCATGACAGGCCATCCACAGAGGTCTACCCAACAGAAGCCTGGGGTTCTCTTGATCCGAGAGCCAGCAAATCGGAGCCTGCAGTCCTGACTGATGCCTGACGGTACCCCACTCCCTGAGTTGCCCTTGCCCCTGACCTTGGAGACTCTGCAGGCCAGAGCCTTGCAGGTGCCTAGCTTGGGGAAACTTGATACCAAGCAGTGGGCAGCTCCTCCATGAGGAGAACCTCCTGAATACAATAAAGCACAGTGTATCCATAGAGAGCTAGAAAAGAATGGAAAGTGAGAGGGACACTTGAGTGTAGGAGGCACAAGTGACCCCACAAGGACAAGTCACAGATGTCCCTGCTCCAAGCCCTTACAACTAGCATCCTATGAAATGGGATAGGAGAGCTGGGTCAGGGACTATTCTCTTCTACTAGGTTTCTGTAGATGCCCCACAGTCTGACAATGACCCATCCTAGAGGGACACTGAGCCATGCCCAAGGGTCAGACCATGACAACTGGGGGACTGAAGGGCTACAAAAGCACACAACACTGGCCCAGTACTCAAGTTGTGGCAGTCTCGCGGGACACAGAAGGCCTGAGCAGCTCAGGGATAGACTGTGGTAACGTGCCAGTGCCACTTCTGATGTTAACTACTATGTGGAATTGTACATGGAAATGTCCCACTTGGTAGGAACAGAGATGTAAGCAGCAAGGCTAGAAGGGGTCCAGTCGGCAACTTATTTTCAATGGTGCATGAGGAAAAATAGCTCTCTGTTAGCACAATTACAACTTTGTAGTGATTTTGCCATAATTTCTGAATAATTTATTTGGGGCAGGCAGGGCTATAAGCATTCTAGGAATCTAAGGCAAAAGAAATGCAAGTTCAAGACCTGCCTGTGCAACTCAGCAACTTGGTGAGATCCTGTCTCAAAATTAAAAAATAAAAAAATGGGGGCCAGTGAGATAACTCAATGGACTAAGCGCCTGCTTAGGCAAGTGCAGGGGCCAGGGTTCGATTCCTAGTACCACATGTCACACCAGCCCAGCCCATCCCCTGGGTGCAATGAGGCAGCAACCAAGTCTGGGCATGGAAGCACATGCCTATAATCCCAGCACTGGAGAAGCTGAAAACTAGAAGATCACTACAAGTCTGAACTGTATAGTGAGACCCTGTACAAAAAAAAAAAAAAAAAAAAAAAAAAAAAAAAAAAAAAAAAAGGCGGGGGGACGCTGAGGATATAGCTCAGTGAAAAAGCCCTGGATTCAACCCCTAGTATTAGAGAGGGAAAAAATTATTTTGAAAGAATGAAGATCCTTCATGAGACAGCTGAGTCAGGCAGGAGTGGGAGCAGTCGAGGCATACGGCCAGGCCAGGGCCAGCAGAGGGGAGGCCAGAGGTGAGCACCCATGGGTGTAGCTATCAGCCTGCCTAGAGAGCTCCAGAAACAGGATGCTCTCTCATCCCAGAGAAGATGAGGCTGAGGTCCTCTTCTGTCTTAAAGTCAGGAGCTCCAGAATCCAGTCTTAGTGGGGAGGCTGGGAGGGCATGGACCAGCTAATGCTGTTTGTGGGCAGGAGTGGGCATCAGCACTGCTTATACCTGGGCGCAGGTATACAAAGGGAGCCAGAGCTCTTGGCTGAAGTCGCCCCTGACGCCCCAGGTGACCTTGGGTCACAGTAAGTCTGACAGCCTCATGCCTCAGGTTTGCTTCTATTTTCTGCCACCTTAGTCCCAGCTGATTGTCCTTTCCTCTCCATCTTCACAGTCTCCCAGACTTCCACACATGGCATTTCTATTTTTCCTCCATGCAGGTAAGAATGCAGCTGCATTCTGTGCCACTTTGGCAAGTCACATTATCTCGAGTCCTAAAGCGAAGGAAGGGCTGGCCGAGGAGTCCCACTTCCCTCCCTGGGTGTAGAGTCTGACTCCCTGAAGGCAAATCAAAGGTGGGCAGCCCAGCGCCACACTGAGCTCAGCCTCACTCTCTGCCTTACTGATCTACACCCCATTTTACATGTCAATTTTTGCCCCCACCCTCCTCGAGGGGCCATCTGAACTCCAGAGCATCTCTGACACTGTGCACTGCATGCCTTGGTTTTTAAGAGCAGCCCCAGTTCTCAGCGTCTCCCTACACTCATGGTGTAGCATCCTACGGCGAGGCTCCCTCCAGCCTGCATCCAGGAAGGGGCTGCTGGCAAGACCCCAGGAAGGAGGGCAAGCCCCCCAGCGATGACCCTGGACCAGTCTCCAATGGGTGTGAAGGAAGAGGGTAAGGCTGGAACTTAGGCCTCCCAGGGCCCAGCAAGGGCAGGACAGAGCATCAAACAAGACAGCCCCACAGGAATGGTCCTGGAATAGAGCCCCACAGCTTTCAACTGGTCATGGGCAGCTTCCCAGGCCCCTCAACAGAGTGGAGCCCCACTCTACTTCACTAAGATTCTGTACTTGGACACAGTTCAGGTCCCTTCTGCATGCAGAGGTTGTGTTTAATGGGTGGCGCATCTTGCAATGAAAATTGGGGTAAGAGATGGATGGTGGAAGAGGGAAGTAACTAGGAGAGAGGGGAGGGGTGCCAGGGCCAGGGTCCTCCCTAGAACTGAGCCAGGGATGCAATCTTAAAATCAGCCAAATGTCAGGGACTGGCTGAGGTGTCCCTGTTGTATGGGAGGCCATCCTACACTGATGTCAAGTGGGGAAGAGCTGGACTGTTAAAGGGCTCCTGCCCTGAAAACGGCTGAGCAGAACCTAGGGCACATTTGGGTTTGGGCACAGCCATAGTCAAGGGAAACAAAGCCAAACAGGGAGGCTGAGGTCTGGCTGACCTCCGAATCTGGACATTTTTGACATTCAGAATCCACTCACCTGGGATCCTGGGCACCTTCCCCAATGTACTGCCCAAGCCAGGATGGTCTCCTGTCCTGTTCCAGCCATCCTACAGCACCAGACCCCCTGGCTCAGCTCCCAGGCCCCTAATACCCTGAGGAGCTCCAGGGAGACACTACCACATTTGTGGAAGGAACAAGAGAACTTCATTTCACCTGAGCCTCCAAGGGTGTCTACCACACCAAAGCCGGGACACTCTCTGCAAGGCCACCAGTGAGATGCTCCTGGGATGCTCCTCACACTCATATGGGACTCGCCCATCTCCCTGAGCCACTGGCCACCTCTGTTTACCCTGGTACAGCACTGATGGCCAGTATAGCATTCTTGGAAGGACACCCTGAGCACTCAGGTAGCACCAAACCTCAGATCCCACGCACCCACAGCCAGCATGCCCTTTTACACTTCACTACCTGTACAACAAGAAGTGTGGGGCACAGCTATCACATCACTGAATAGAAATGGCACTTCTGACAGCACAGGATGGACAAGTTAGCGATCATCTGAGTGTAGTGTGTGGTTCAACTTGAAATGTGACTATGTGCATGCCATACCATACCATGAGCCATGGAAAGCCCCTCAGGAAGCACAGTCTGGCCTCATAAGAGTGATGCGCTCACACTGGGTTTCTGTATCTGGGCTGGGAAAGTGACCAATGAGGGTAGACCAAGCCAGAGACACTGATTACCACCTTGCAGCCTTAGGAGTGACAGTGCAGCTGGCCCCCTAAAAAAGCTGGCCAGGGCTCCAGCCACCAGGGTGATGTCACACCCTCCCTCTCCCTCATGGAACCATCACAGCCCTGGATACGGGCCACTGTATAGGCAGACCCCTTATCCAGGCACCAACAAGTCCACAAAGCATTCTTCAGGATCCCAAGCTCCAGGTGCTAAGATTGCTTGCTCCCTTATGCTTATGTCCTCCAGAATCCCAAAGGGGGGGGGGAGGGGGGTGTCAGGGAGGTACTCCATCCTGCTGCTGTGGAAAGGTTAGGGTGGCATGGGGCCTATCCCCAGCATCCCTGCAGTCTGGGACCCGCAGTCCTCAGCTCACTAGCTCCTCAGCCACATACAAACCCCAGCAGCAGCTCCATTATACCCACTTCCCTCTTTGGTGATCATGACTGTGAGGCTGTGGCTCCCTTCTCATGAACCTCCACACAAACCTATAGCTGCAGCCCCGTGGGCCCCTTATGTCCCACGTGCCCCTGTCCATAGGCAAATGCCAGGCTCACTGAGCTACAAGGGCTTGTACACTTCCCATGCTATAGTCAAGCCTCAGTGTCCCCATCTAAGCAGGGACTCAGGAGTTGCAGTGCAAACAGTACTGAACCCCATGAGGTCCTCCCCACCTTTCCTCACCCATCCAGGGTCATGCCCACGTCCCCTGGTTACAGAAACAAAGAACTGGCCACCTACACAGCTGGCACCTACAGACACTCCTAACAGATGTGTTTTGTTCAGGGTAAAGCCTATTTAAAAACAAATTTAAAGGGTGAGTATCAATCATGACAATGGCAATGTCAAGCCAATGGCTCTCCTGCGCCAAGCCACTAGATTCATCTCTGCTCAGTGTTCCCACTAAATATGTGCAGCTTAGTCACTCCTAATTTGCCACTTCCTCACCCTGCTGCATGGAAGGCCCTCCTGAGCTGCTGTCCAGGGGCCCCTGCTTTTGCATGCAGTACACACACGTCTGACATGCTGTCTAAGATAGATCACCTTTTATAATCAACAACACAGATACCTGTCCTCTGACCTACCACAGGGCTCTTAGAAGACCACAGCATTACCTCTGAGACCAAGTTCTCACCCTATGGTCCCGGGAGCCAGCTGCCCACTGTGCTTTGCAGTCAAGCCACAACAGGCAGGTGTGACCACCTCTGAGTATCCCAGGCCCCAGCAGTGTACCCAACAGATCACTCCAGGGACAATGCTCTGTGAGGTTCAGTACAGGAGCCTCAATCCCACATAGCATTAAATGTGACCAGTGAAGCTGAATTTGATGCTTCTGTTACATTAAATAAATTTAAAATTCATTACATTTTAGTAGGTACAGATGGGTTGTGGCTACCATTTTGGATGACACCGGCCTAGAGACTGAGTCAGAACAACTTTGAGCACCTACAGTTCAAGAAACTGGCAGCCCCTGACCCCTTGCACGCCCTGACCAGACCCCACACATTCCACGTATTCATTAACACCACCACCACCATGGAGTCAGCGTGGCGACTCTGCTCACCTGTGCTGGACCTGCACTACTGGCTTTTCTCCTGCCTCTCATCCCAGCAGGCTCTGGTCCAGCCAGCTCTTGAGGCCCAGCTGGATACCCCAGGCAGAAATACTCCTGTAGATCCCAGACCCTTGACCCCAGCAGAGGAATGGTGATGGAGGGACAGAGGGAAGAAGGCGCAGCACTTGCTCTCCCATCACCTCTTGGGTGAAAATATACCAGAAACCAAAGAAACCACAACAGCAACCCCAAAGCAAATGGACAAGACAGTGACACCACACTGGAGCAAATTTAGCAAAAATGTGGCCAGAGCTGGCCTTTCCCAGCTGACCCTCTCCACTCTCACAACTGACTCCTTCCCTACACTGCACCCCAGTAGCTCTTCTCTGCATCCTGAGGTGACTCCAAGCTTTCTTGTCACTGCACACACATCTGACCACACAACAGGGTCCCCCAGCCTCCCTCTCAGGGCTGCCACACCCTGCCCATCCATGTTGGCCACTCCAACATGGATGATTCACCCTTCACCCCCATCCCCCATTAGAGAAACTGCCTATCCACAGCTTTCACTCCAGTGTTTAGAAACCACATGCTTTGAACAGCACCCCAGCCACGCCCATGCGCTTCCAAGCCTGCTTACAGGCTGCCCAAGGTTTTGCACACATTACCATTTCCTGGGCCACCTCCTCAGGGGTTTCCTTCTCTAGGTCGAAGGTGAACTCTATGGCTCCATTGTCCTTGGGTTTGCCCTTCAGCTTCTTGGGGTCTTCCACCCAGAGCCGCAGGGCGATGGTGGACTTTCTGCCATGGTCCTCCTCTGCCAGTTCCACCCTGACACCAGTGTCCTCCGCAAAGAAAGCATGGCTCAGCAGATCTTTGATCTCATACCTGGAGGAAGTATGGTTCAAAGGCAGTGGCTTGGGGATAGATGGACTCCATTCCCAAGGACATGCACACAGCATTGCCCTGGAATGTCAGGTGGCTACTTGGTGTGGCTCAGCACTGGGCTGGCTGTGCTAGAAAGTTCTCTGGCTTCAACACGTGGCAAGCAGGCTCAGCACTAAGAGTCTCCTAGCCACGAGAATTTGCATTTACGCACTCCCAGGAGGGAAAAACTGGTTCCTGTCAGAATATGCCCTTCCAATCCTATTTTCTTTCTTCTCCCAGACCGCTGCATAGACAGAGCCTCTGCTGATGACACACGAGCTTCCCAGCTTCACAAGAGAGCCCTGGCTGTGGGTGGGAGCCCCTCATGAAGTACTACAATGGGGGTCCTGGGCCTCTCTGGAGCAGTGGGCTTTCAGGGAGGCCTCCTACAGGAGGAGGGACTGGTGGGGAAGTGGGAGAGGGAACAGGCGGGTGAGCAGTACCTACAGGGAGGCCTACAGTACCCAGGAGTGGAGCAGGCCCTAGCCATGGGAGGCGCTATAGCAGAATGCAGTACTAGGCAGCTGGGAGTTGCTATGGTGACTGCTTTCAGCTCTGCATAAACACACATCTCCAACACCAACCCCACTCCCTTTTCTGGCACAAACATAATCACACAGCAAGCAATTTTGTGAGTCTAGCTTTCTCCATTATCTTCAGAGCCACTGCATAGGTACAAGCATCAGCCACTCATCCTCTATAGATGCCTGTGGGTGTTTTGTGCCCCAGTTTGTTTTAGGGGGAGGGAAGGCTGAAAGGAACCCCCCAGCTTCCGGGATGTCCTGCTGGAAAAGGTGATCCTACTCTGAGTAGGAAGATGCTGCATAGAGGGACGAGAGGGCCCAAGGTGGGAGTGCGGCCTTAGAGACATCCAACAGCGATAAGCCTAAGTACACAGTTGGAGTTCAGAAGAGAGTGGGGCTAAGGCAGACCTGGGAGTCCCAGGCATGGAGAAGGTTACCAAGGTAGAGAAAATGGATACAATTCCTAGGGATAATTAGAGAAAAAACAAAGAGGGGCAGAAGGAAGCCTCAACTGATCAAATGCCCCAGCCCGGGTCAGAACTTCATGGAGGATGGCAGAGAAGGGAATAGGGCTACCCACACCAGCTCCCAGCCTGGTGTCACTGTGGCCTGAGCAACTCTGCCTGGCCTCTGAAGGGGATGAGGCTCTAAATGCCACCTGGGATGATTTCAGTTGGAGAAAGTCCCAGATCCCGAAAACCACCTTGGAACTCACCTTTCCTCCTTGTTCTTGCAGATGCACTCTCCAATAATCTCCTTGATTTCAGGATCATGCACTTTCTCAAAGCTGGCCGGCTTGATGCCCTGAGAAAGAGAGAGCAGAGCCACCTGACACCACTGAGGGGCCAGGAGATACCATCTATGCCTCTGTGCAGGGAAGCTCCTCCAACTGTGATGGAGAAGTGACACTGCCCTTACACTTCCTTGTTACTGGGAAACCAGGCGAACTATGTCAAATGGCCACATTCAGACAGTGAACGATGGGCTGCATGATGAGAGCTCAGAGAAGTGGCACTCCCTCCCCCAGTGCAGGGGAGGGGTACTCCTTCCCATAGTGCAGTTCCCTGCCTGGACCAGTCCCCACAGTGAAGCAGAGAACACAGCCCAGCCTGGGATCTCACACAGCTGAAAGTAGAGCGCAGATTTCAGGGAGGCTGAGGAGGCCACAAGATAGAGTTCCAGAAAGGAATGAACTCCAAATGTCAGCAAGAGTCCCAACCATGAGTGTGTAGTTAATGCCACAAGGCTGGACAAAGAAACCACTGCGGGAACTACAGGCAGAGCCATTCCCAGGGTTTGTGCAGAGGACAAATAATGTCACGTGTGCAGTGCACGGCATGCAATCAAAAATTACTAGATATGGAGGCAGGAAAATGTGACTTGGTACCTAGCAGGAAAATCAGTCAAAAGAAATGTGAAAGATGTTGAACTTTGCCACTAGGGAATTCAAACTCATTATAGCTACACGTAAGTCTTAAAAAAGAAATGAACACAGGGAGGAACAGAAATATAGACATAAAAAAGAACCAAGTAGAACTAGATATGAAAAACATGACATCTGAACTTAAAGTTTCACTGGAGCAGATCGACTGCTGGTCAGACACTGCAGAAGAAAAGACGCAGCAACAAAATCCAACAGACATAAAGATGGTCACTGAGGCTCTGTTCTTTTGCCTCAGAATATGGGACACCAGCAAAGGTGAAATATGAGGACAGGATGGAGGATGGATAGGAAAATGCCTGAAGGAACAAGGGCTGAAGGTTTTCCAGCTGTGATGAAAACCCCATGCAGACACACTTAAGCCCCAGGCAAGATAAAGCAGAGAAGGTGAATTGCGTGTAGCCCCTGGGTGCACTGTTTCATCTCCCTGCCCACTGTGTGAAGCTTTAACCCGCTTTCATACCACTCAAGCTACTCTACATCCGTCCAAGTGTGCAGCAGCCACCATGGATGCCAGCCCCCGCTTACACCTGAGGTGCCCCCCATCTCCATAATGACCATCACCCAGCAAGAACACACAACACAGCCCTACCTGTGCTGCAGAATGTGGTACTGGACTTGACACCTCAAATACAGCAGTGAGGGTCTGGAAAGGTGTTAATCAGAGCTTGGCTGCACAGCCTTCCCGCATGGAGCTGCGAGGACCTAGAAGGCCAGCTGCCTCAATGCTGGGCGGAGGAACCGCAACAAGCAGGTGGATCCCACCCTCTTAACAGGACCAGGCTTCTCTAGCCACACCTGGGCCTCTTCCCCACACTTGCTCAGAGGGCAAGAGCATTATTTGTGGCCACTTCTGCTGGCCAAGGAGACTTTCGGGGAATAGGTATTTGTCTGAGGGTTGCAACCACTCACTGGTTAGTTGGCAGCATGTGCAGAGGGAACACAGTGCCACAGCACAAGCAGGAGGCAGCATGGTCTACGTGCAGTCTACTGGGGCTTGGGGTGGGGAGCAGGTCAGGAGAGTGTACAAGTTATCTAAAAATAATTTCAATACATCAAAGGCAACAGACATCTCATTCTTCTTCCTTCAACAAGATTCAGCCATTGAAAGCCTTGATCTGCCTTTTTTTGTTAATCTAGAGAAAAGAAAGCATAAAACTTCCCAAGAGATGGAGGCAAGGATAAGACATCCCATTGAGCCTACCAGTAAGTGCTGGAGCCCCCCACTGGAGCAGCAGACAAGTCAGTGGACAATCCTGAGGTAAAAGTGTCCACCTGCCTGGTCAGGAGCATGCCAAACTGAGCCTGGAAGGCACCCTATGGACACACCAGCATCCACACGCGAACAGGAACCTGGAGCCTCTCTCCCTACCTACCTCACATTAGTATATCCTCTGGACCAGCAGAAAGAGCCCCAAATCTCTCCTCCCACCCCACTTCCTGCTTGTCAGACCGCCCTTGCCTCCCCTGGGGTGCTTTGTGGATCTCTGCTCCTTTGTGAGGTTTCTGAGCCAGGCCCCCAGCCAAGGACTCCACCTGTCAGCCCCGTGCACATCTCACACACTAGCAGCGAAGGACTGCTGTTCTAATGCTGTTCAGCCTAATGCCTGAACATCTGATCAAAAGACAGATGTGCATCATCTATAAGGAGGGCTTGGATGGGGGGTAGGGCCCACGGTGAAATGGTGGGGAGTCCAGAGCCACGCTCTGTGTATATCTGCAGAAGCAGCTTCTGGCCACCCAGATGCCCATGGCAGAGCTGCATGGAACAGCTTCACACCCAGTCAAAGGCACCCAGGAGAGGCAAAGACAGCAAGGACTCCAGGATTACAGGGGCCAGGGCTGACCTCAGGCCTCCTGATCTCACTACATAAACAAAGATGGAACAGTGGAAGAAGCACCACAGGAAAGCCCAGGCCCAACCACTGTCTCCCAAAGCTCTGTTTCAGTTCCCCCAATCAATGGGGCCATCACAGAGGGAGGATAGGGCCCATCTGTTTGTACAGCTGAAGCTGTCTTATCAACTCAAAAATCACAGCGACAGCAAAACAAAGATTTGGGCTCCCAGGCTATCCAAAGCTGCACCCAGTAGAGACTCATTTAGCAAGGGCTGATGGTTTGGGGAAAACAAAAACAAAATTATGGCTCCAAAATAAAGAAGATGGGGGACCCAGTAGCCCTGGGCCAGCCCAGAGATAGGGCTCCGGGGATAGTTTCTCTGGGTATACCTCCTGGCAGAGGACCCTGCTAGAGCTACATTCTCCTGAGCCTCACTTTCCCAGATGTATGGGCCTCACAGAGCTGTGTACATGACAGTCTCTAAGGCCAAGCACACTCCATCACTTCTGCTAGTAGACAGTTAGGCCTCAGCTTCCCCCTCTGTAAAATGGCTGCAACCCCTTTTCCTTCCACTACTGCTATAAAGGACTTTCCAGAGGCCTGCAGAGCCAGTCAAGGCTGCGGCCCAAGCACACTGCAGTAACAGGTGGTTGCGGGGACTCACACAGGTGACCTTGCGGTAGATCTGGGCAGCGTTCTGGCACTCCGAGTAGGGGTACTCTGAGGTAGCCATCTCCAGCATGCACATCCCGAAGGCATAGACATCCACGGACTCATCGTAGTGCTCCTCATACATTTCTGGTGCCATGAACTCAGGTGTACCTGGGCCAGGAGCAAAACACGAAGTCAGCTGGCCACACCCAAGAATGCTGGGAGCCAGTGTCCAGGAGCCCCTGAGCTTCTCAGACCCCCACCTGCCTCTTCTCTGACCATCCATCTGTCTATCCTGTGGCATTTTCAGGACACCCAGCTCTACAATGTCTGTCCTGGAACCCAGGATTCAAACAGATGTATTCTACAGCTTCCCAAACTCCCACCTGGAGCCACAAAATTAGACAGTTAGCCATCAACCCAAAGTACCACCTCCTGCCTAGGGGACTTCCTAGGACACACCCAGCCCCTGTGCACAGCCCTCTCCTGTGTGCGGCTATTGGGCTTCTGAGGACAGGATCAGCATGGGCTGCTCTCAGACAAATTCCAGAGAAGACAAATACCCAGTGGTGGCCACAGAGCTGCTTCTAGTAGCAGAAGCCCAGAAAGGCCTAAGTGTCCCTGGGAAGAGCCATGGCTGGGGTCATGATACACCCTTGGGATGACTGTCATGTGACACATGCAACTGTCCTTACCACAGAGCATAGCACCATGGCTGGAAACCCGCCCACCAGACAAGAATCATAGAGACACTACAACAGGAACCACTGATGTTACACTAAGCACAAAAGGAGCAGGACAGTGTTTGGCCCAAGCCTTGAAGGACACAGAGACTAACAATAGGCTTGGTAAGTAATATGAGCATATTGGCTTATAGCCTGACCTATGTAAAATGGCATACACAGCCAGGGACTGTCTGGGGGAGGGGACCACAGCTGATTTTCCTTTTACTTACAGGGTTTTGAATTTTTCTTTAATAAGTTTTTGCTTTAATAATCAAAGAGACTTTCATTAAAACAAGTCCAAAAGAGTGTTGAGCTAGACTCAATAAACAGAAATAAGAGACTCTAGTAACAGCTTTCAACATCTGTGTGTTTGCTGACTTTGCAAGATTTTTCCAACGCATTCTAGTGTTTTTTTTTTAAAGCACATGCACAACTATACAAGCTAATTCATTGCAATAAAAAGCACATGTCAAGATTTCTTTTACCCATCACTCAATTTAACACACATTACAGGTTCAACCAAAATAGTGAAGTTCTGGGAGAAAGTAAGACTCTGCTCAGGGTTATGTTCAGGAGAAAGCACTGACTGCAGTCAGACCATCTTGCTTTAGAAAGTTTTCTCCTTTTTGGAATTTATTTATTTATTTATTTATTGTATTTAGTACAGGGCCTACACAGTTTTACTACATAGATTCGACTCGTAGTGATTCTCCTGTTTTCAGCCTCCCAGGTACTGGGATTATAGGCATGCACCATGACACCCAGTCTCAATCACCATCTCAGTATGCCCTGGGGGTGGGGCCAGCATGGCTCCTGCACTCTGCCTAAAGAAGTGCTTTAGTCTGTTGAGCTATCTGGCTGGCCCTCCTTTTTGGGTTTTGAACAGCATGGTTGTATTTTTTTTAAGATTTTTTTTCCAGGGACTGGGGAGATAGCTCAGTAGAATAAGCACTTGCCTGGCAAACGCAAAGACCTGAGTTCAATCCCTGGTCCTGCACAAAAAAAAAAACGATTTTTTTCCAGTAGGTTGATACTTTGAAGAGTTCTTTTTTTTTTTTTTTTTCCATCCCTAAACCTACTATAGAATAGTGACCATGCTGGCCAGGCTAGTGCCAGAAGGAAAGAGGCCACAAAAAACCACAGCCACTCACAGTCCAGACTGGTAACAACACAAACACCTGTTTTCAGCCCCTTTGTACCCTGTGACACCCTGGAGTCCCTCAGCAGGCAACCCTCAGGAGCTCACCACCTGCTACACAGGCCAGACCACCCAGGCTGGCCACTAAGAAAGGCTTGCATGGTGGAAGATGGAATACAGCAAGACACAGTGCTCACTGGGAAGCTGCAAGGAGGAAGGGTTCGCTCTTTGAGGCCACCTCCATTGCCTACAATGCCACCCACCTAACAAAGCCCCATGATGCCATCTGCCAGTGGACATGTAGGACAATTGCCCACCTTGTGATGACAAAAAAACCACAACAAAGCCCTTCTCAGCCAGAGACATAGGCAAAGAATCACAAGGGGTGTGTCCAGGGCCTTTAGCCATATTTCCACAGGAACAACCTGCTGGGTGCCTGGTCCCCAGAGCTGCTAGGCAGGAGTCAGGGAGCTGAGCTGGCCACTCCCTGCCACCTGTAAGGACCCTAGCTCACCCAGATGTCCACAGGGCAGCCAGGGCACAGGTAGAAGAAGCAATATCCAGGGCCTGACTTCTTCAGGACCTGCAGGAACTCAGGACCCTGCTCTGCAAGCAACACCCTGAGACCCCAGACACTCTGCTCTGGGGGTAGCAGGGTCAGGTCAGAGAGGGCACAGAGACCCCAAGAATGCCTGATCTACACATATGTTTGGACACTGGCACCATCAGTTGTGTTTCCTTTCCTTCACATGATAGCCATTTAACTCTGGAATGTGTGCACATGTGTGTGCATGTGTACATCCAGTGAACAATCCTACCTTCCAGCTTTGTGTTTAGTCATCTGCTACAGACCTGCCTGCCCTAGACCCCACTCCAAACTCCCTCTCACACCTGCTGTACCCCGAGTCCTGCAGACAACATTTCAGTCCTCGTCTGTGCTCCATGGATGAGTCACAGCTGTGCCATCAGTACTGGGGACCTCACCTCCAGCAGCCCCCTCCCCTATCCTCCTGCAGGAGGCAGCAGGAGCAACATGGACAGCCACAGCCCTTCTTCTGCTTTTAACAGGACAATGCCTTTTGTCCAGTCCTTTGCCACAGAAGGGGAAGGACCACATCCTACGTCATGGCAGAAGTGCAGTGGGGAGGGATCTGCTCCAGCCTGAAGTTAAAATCACCTTGTAGCCCACGAAAATGACTTCTGGGTGCCTGTCCTCATTTACATTAGGACAAAACCAAACCAACGTAGTTTGCCCTTGCCCACCTTCTCAGTAGACAGATGTAACCTGCATCCTTTCTTCCCACAGAGGGAACACAGGGGAGAACCCTATAGGGGTCCCCACATGGCCCAGTGCCCCTAAGTCTTTATTGCTAACTATAAATAGACAACAGTACCATCCAGCCAGGGCCAGCCTGCCATTCTTTCTAGAGTAGCCAGCCTCAGCTCACCTTGACCCCCTCCCAGTTCCCTCTGCACTGGGTCCAGTTCTACCATTGCTACCTCCAACGAAGCCTTCCTGGGTGAGCCAATCACCATAGCAGCCCTAGGGGCCTGTAGCAGGCAGGGCTACATCCACCTCAACTCTATGCCCTCAAGCTCAGCAAATGCAAACCAACAAAACTCACATAATGGAGGTGTGAGAACTCATGCAGTCAAACCTGTGACACCCATGTCCTCACCTGACACTGGGTCATGACAACCACAGCCCCGATGCTGTGAAGGAGCAGCCAATGGCTACAGACTTCCACCTTCTATATCTGAAGGGCAAACCCAAGGCTAGACAGAGCTGACCACTAACAGGCCTGGGAGAGTCTCCTATTCAAAGGCCTAGGCTTTAATCCCAGCACTTGGGAGGCAGAGGCAGAAGGATCCTTCCGAGTTCAGGACCAGTCTTGGCCACAAAGTGAGTTTAAGGTCAGCCTAAACTGCAGAGTGAGACCTTGCCTCAAAAAGACCAAAAAAAAAGAGCCCGGTTTCACCTAGGAAACAGGCCTGGAGTAACCCACCCACCCACATTCCCTCACCCAGCTGGTAACAGGCCTTATTTTCTATGAGCAGAGGCAGCTGAGTATACTCCTGGTGCCAGTCCCGCAAACCCAGGCTTCCTGGGCTCCAGCTGAGCCAAAGCCAGGGTGACCAGAGATACCTCATTAACCCAAGTGCCTGAATGTAGGACACAGTGCCCTGCTGTGCCTGCTGGAAACGCCCAGTCTTCATCTCAACCCACCCACATCACCCAACCTGGCTACAGGAAACCCCGTTCCCAAGAGGGCAAAAAGCCCGCCGACCAGGGAGACCCAGGAGCTCACTAGGCACCTCAGCTCGGGGGTGCTGCACTTTGTCCTGAATGTTTACTTCTCAGGTGAGTCACTTAAGCAGCCCTCCTGCCACCTGTCTGAGCCCAGGGACCGAAAGCAGGACTCACTTGCAAGATCAAATTTGCAAAGCCTACTGCCTAGAGCTCAGAGTCCAGAGCTCAGAGCCCCAAACCCTGGGGCCCCACTCACCCTTCCAGATCGAGCACAGAAGCTTGCTTGCCTGTCCCACCCACTTCATAGACTGGAAAACTGAGGCCTGGGTCAGTCCCTGCTCCACACCACCCAGCACCCTGGGGACTGCCAGAGACCCTGTGTCCAAAGGCCACCCTTCACTCTAGTCATTGGCTGCCCTGCTTCAGTTGTCACTTACATTCCAACCACACTACTCTAACCACTGCAGTTCCAGAGAATAGCAAGTTTTATGTTTCCCAAAGAGTCAAGTTTTATTCCCAAACATACAACAAAACCATAAATTTACAAAGCAGCAAAACAAACAACTCATGATCGTACTTGAGACTTGGTGGATCTTTAGTGCTACCATGCCAGGTACATAGCATGCTGTGGATCCCTGTCTGTCCACAGCAACTATAGGCCAGTTATCCCCTCTCCCCCAGTCCAGGGGGCCTTCCCAAAAAGGCAGCCAGAGAGGACTTCTCAAAGGAGCACATCCAAGCCAAACTGAGGACAAGAACGAGACTACAATGGCCAGCACAGGCCCTCAGTACCTGTTCCCATAGTACACAGACAGCAGTCTGGACCACTCTTCCAACTCTGTCTGTCCCCAAACATCCCAAGCTGTCATTTCTGTGGCCCCCACAGCCTGAGAGACCCCCACTCCCACCTACTGAGAACGGCTCCAGCATCACTTACCACAAGTTCCCTAGTTCCTCTGTGGCCAGGGCCTCCCCCACACCCCCTGCTTCCCAGATGACCACAGCGCCCACGGACACCACAGAAAGTTGGCATCCAGCCTACCACGCCCACTGTATGCTCAGAGCTGGCACAAAACTGAACCAGGGAGTTAATGCAAACCTATCCAGGCCCCGACTATGGCCAGAGCAGGGACAACATGGCCTCCACGGGGCAGGTCCACTGGCTGAGGCCACAGAGTACAGGAAGAATGACTGAGGTGCCCAGCCTCAGGCCGCCATGCCCAAAGCTCCTTCTCCTGGGCTTCTCAAACCAGTTGGAGGTGGCCAAGTAGAAGCAGACACTATCAGGCCCTCAAATGCCACCTAATCCCCTGGGGTGCCCTAGCTTGGGGAGGAGACGCAGGCTTACCGATCACACTTTTGGCGAATGATGCTCTTTTGAGAGTGGCCAGGCCCAAGTCGCCAATCTTCACAGATCCGGTGGGCCCAGTGATAAAGATGTTGTCACACTTCAAATCTCGGTGGATGATAGGCGGTGTCCGCGTGTGAAGGAACAGCAGGCCCTTCAGGATCTGCCGGCACCAGCTGCGCAGCACCTTGGGCTTCATTACTTTGAACCGTTTCAGGTACCTGAAAGGGGGCGCAGCACAGCAGGCAGCTTGAGCTGCAGGCCCTGCAAAGGGCCTGCCTGGCACAGCCAGCCTGTTTCAAAGCCTGTACGCTGACATGCACTGTCTACCTCTGACAGGTAGCAGAGCTGAGAGAGGAGGGCCCAGGGAGCTCTGCCCCTGGCCAGGCCACACAGCTGAAGTTACAGCAGCCAGTCAGGCCAGGACCATGGCCCTCTGCTTGCTTCTTGCACTGGGAGCCTCAATACTAAACTTCTTGACAAGCACATGCTGACCTCACCCTAATATTGCACCAAGATCAACTGAGAGGCAGCCCTAGTAGGATGAGGCCCCAGCCAGCAGTGCTCAGGGTGAGGATAAGCGTTAGGGGAGCCCAGGGCCTGTGGAAATACCCAGGGCCAGATAACAAGAAGGCCAGGCCTTCCCTGCAACCACCTCTATGACCCACTCTGAGGTGTCCTTGGAGAAGAGCCAGCAGGAAGCTGGGAACAGGGCTCTTTCCTTGCTGTGTCTTCATCTGCAAGTGAAAATATCTGGCAGCAGAGGGGCAGCAAGGTCCTACCCAAGCCCCAAGGCGCAAAACAATTCAGATGAATCCAGGCTGCAGCCATGGAAGGGAAACCTCCCGTCCCCACACTGTGCACAAGGCCTTGGGGAGAAGCAGCAAGCTGCACCTGGCTTGGGTCCCTGCCTGGGCTCCTGCTCCAGCCTACTATTAAGCACCACTATGTGCCAGTCAGGCTCCGGGGCAGAAAGAGTACATTGGCCAGAAGTAAGACTCCACGCAGAGCTGAAGAGCAAACCCCAGGAAGAGATGGTGAGAACATGCTCCTAGTCATACCCTGAGGATAGGTCCCGTTTGACACAGGAAGCCAGAGGGAGCCAAAGGTTAAAAGGAACTGCTCAGCTTCAATTTGTGTCTTATCACTGGAGGAAGGGTCTTCCCACTTCTTGGAGAATGGAGCCTTTTCACCCAAGAGGAAACGTCAAGGGGCAGGATGTTGGATTCTGGACACCAGCTAGGATGCCACTAGAAATCCAAGACCTTAGCTGGCCGCCCACTTCTGTGTGAGTGGGCATGTGCACACACACACACACACACACACACACACACACACCCCAGCACAACGCTCATGACCAAGACTCTCCTGCCCACAGGCAGGCAGCACCTACGTCTTCAGTGTTCCTGAGGTCATCAGCTCAGTCACTAGCACGATGCATCGCTTGCCCTTGGCACTGGATTCCCAGAAGTCATAGAAGCGCACAATATTGGGGTGCTGCAGGCCTTTCAGCATCTCTGCCTCCTCCTTGAACCGCTGCCGCTCCAGCTTGGTGAGTTTTCGGTCCTAGTGCAACACAGACAGGGGTAAGTGGTGCTCATGGGCCTCACCACTGCTCTCCCACACCTTACCTGGGAGAACAGTAGGTGCAAAGACACAGGAAGGGTCAGGAACATGTGGCAGGAAAACCACCCTCACTCTCTACCCACAGAGTGGCGAGTAGGCCAGTGCTCAGTAAGGTCCCACAGAAGGGACTTTGCAAAGAGCAATCTGAAGAAGCCAGAGCCGGCTCATGATGCGCGCTGCCAAGCTCACGCTCGGTTTCCTTGAAAACACCTCGGAGGCCTCCGTTCCCTCAGCAACCATTTACTTTGTGTTTGTTAAAAGAATAGAACCTTGAAACATGGCTTCACTTCTAATGTATACACAGCTCAAATGACGTGCTCAGGGCCCCAGAGACTGGACCTGAAGAGACGCTGATGAGTGCCAGAGGCCACTGCTAGGGCAGGACGCAGCACACCTTGCTGGCAAAACAAACCCACCGACCTTGGGCTTAACAGGGACCAACAAACACCAGGGGCCCTTCCTCGCGTGTGCACTGGGTATCACCACCCAAGAGCTCTGCCCACCGGTGTACCATCACTGTGCCTCACATGTGCCTCGCCCCGCCACTGGTCTCAGTGCCCACCACCCCAGCCTCTACTCCCCCACCCAGTCCCCTGCCTCATTCCCCACTGGAATCCACCATGCCTGCCCTTCCCCTTCCCAAAATCCTTCAATGAATTCTTACTGCAAAGCACTTAAAAGAAACTCAGAAGGGTCACCCAGCCCCAGATACTGTACACATCCATCTTCATCCCACAGATGAGACCCCGTGCCACGCGTGTGGCCATGGCCTCTCCCAAGCCCACCAGCATGCCTGTCCAGTTTGCCTGGGGTCACCACCCAGTCCTGTGCCTGCGTCCTCATGCCCAGGAGCCACAGGAATGTGAGGAGACACGTGTGTCCAAAAGGAAAGCATAGACACATTTAACACAACACAGAGAAATCTAAACAGCTCTAGGAAGTCTGAAGCAGGTGGACTTGGAGAGACAGTGGGGATGAGAGCTGAAAGAGAATATAATCCAAGACCCCTGGGATCCTTCTAGAAGTCCCCAAGGAGCATGAAGCCAGGACCGACCAGAGAGGAAAGGTGGAACATGGGGTCAAGACAAGGGTCACTTGCTCAGGAATTATGTCCCAGATGGCAGCTGCACCAGGCAGCTGCTCTTCCCCTAGAGGCCCATCCATTCCCTCCTCCCCCACCCTCTCAGTCACCCTCAGTCATGGGACAAGACAGCAGCCATCACCCACAGAGCCAGGCAGCCAAGAGTAAGCATCAGCATGGCCACGCCAGAAAGACAGTTCAGGGCTGAGGGCAACTTTGACAGCCTCTTAATTAGTGTTCCCATAAGACCCAGGAAGTGGGCACGCATACATAAAAGCAAGCTTCTATTTAAAAATGAACAATCCAGAAAGAGTTTCTGCAGTTAAAGCTAGGCTAGTCTTCCTAAAAAGATCAGTGTTTTAAAACTAAGATATTCCATCCTGGCCTGTAATCCCAGCACTGTTGAAAGGCTGAGGCAGGGAGATCACATATTCCAGCGCAGCCTGAGAAACTTAGCAACATAGTGATCCCATCTCAAAAATAAAAAATATGAAAAAAGTTTGTAATGTAGTTCAGTTCAAAGGTTGGGGGTTCAATCTCCAATACTGAACACAAAATGATACCCTCTAATCCAACAAAATATTAAGTACAAAAGTGTTAATCTTTAATGTGGACGATAAAATGGAAATACGTTCTACCTATTAAAATGAGTATTTTTCTAAGAAAATAAAAGCCACGCTACAAACTGAGAGAACCCCTCTCTCCTTCTCCCTACCCAACCTACTCTCTGTTCCCATATATATCAGAAGACTCTAACGCCCAAATGTAGAGCTTTTATAACTCAATAATAATAATAATAATAATAATAATAATAATAATAATAATGTGAATAAATACTTCACCAAAAAAGATAAACGGTCAATAGCTCTTGAACTGGGAAAATACTAATTAGTACCACACCAAAGTACATTCTCTCTCCTCCTCTCTTACACACACACACACACACACACA
>PVKN010011839.1:0-21293 GCA_004027915.1 Capromys pilorides
GGAATAGATTAGAAAATGCAGAAGCAAATACAAACACACTCAGCCACCTTAGTTTTGACAAAAGGGCCAAACATGTTTATTGGAAGAAAGATAGCCTCTTTAACAAATGGTGCTGGAAAAACTGGCTCTCCACATGTCAAAAACTAAAACTTGACCCAGGTCTATCATCATGCACTATACTAAAATCAAAATGAATAAAAAATCTAAATATTAAAAGAGAAACCCTAAATCTCCTAGAGGAGAAAGTCAGAGGAAATCTTGAAGACATCCAGGTAGGCAAAAAGTTCATGGACAAAAATCGAAATGCACGTTTAACACTTGAAAGAATCAACAACTGGGACCTCCTGCAGCTAAGAAGTTTTTGCACCTCAAAAGAAATTACCAACACAGTGAAAAGACAACCCACAAATTTTGAAAAGATTTTAACTAATAAGTATTTAGACAAAGGTCTTCTATCTAGAATTTACAAAGAACTAAAAACTATTAGGGTCCCAAAATTCAAAGATCCAATCCAGAAATGGGCATCTGAGATGAACACACGCTTCTCAGAGAAAGAAATTCAACAAGCCTATAAATACATAAAGAAATGGTCCACATCGCTAGCCATTCGTGAAATGCAAATCAAAACAACACTTAGATATCATCTCACCCCAGAAAGAATGGCTATTATAAAGAAACCAACCAACAACAAATGTTGGAGAGGCTATGGGGAAAAAGGAACCCTTCTCCACTGCTGGTGGGAATGCAGACTTTGCAACCATTATAGGAAGCAGTGTGGAGACTCCTTAGAAAACTAGAAGTAGAAATCCCATTCAATCCAGTTATTCCCCTACTGGGAACTTTCCCAGAAGAACTGAACACATCATACCATAGTGATATTTGTGCACCTATGTTCATAGCAGCCCAATTTGTGATAGCCAAATCTTGGAAACAACCAAAATGCCCATCATCGGAATGGTTGAAAAAGATGTGGTATTTTTATAAAATGGAATATTACTCAGCTATAAGGAATGATAAACTAGAAGACTTCATATATAAGTAGATGTATCTTGAACATATACTCATAAGTGCAATAAACCAGGCCTACATATGCAAATATCATATAGTCTCCCTAGTGTAAGGACTCAAAAAAAGATAATTAATTAATTAATTTTGAGGGGTACCAGGAATCAAACTCAGGACCTTGCATTTTCTGTATCCTCAACTCCTACAAATTTTTTTAGAAGAGTGACTGAAATATAAAATGCATTTGGAAGAGTTAAAAAGAATTAAAGTTTATTGAAAGTGTTAATGTTTAATTATTTGACCAATCTTACATACCTGTATCTGTTAACCTAAACAGATTTGATGATGAAAATGTGATAAAACCATTGTTAAATTTTTGTTGTTTTGAAATTCTGTACTATATGTACTCTTGCTTGTTACTGTTTTTCTTTGTTTCTGCCATTTTTACTCTTTAAAATTTTAAATATTCAAATATATATATATACATACATATATACACCTTTCCTCGTTTCACTTTAGATATTGGGTATTTTGTCTCAGCATTGAGAAAAGTAGCCAAGACACACAGTCTTGTGGCTTTGGACACTGTCCCTTTGCCAGTGACTACCATATTTATCTCTCTAATCCTGATTTTTCAATGAGCGTCAGACACAGCCAACTTCCTATGCAGCCTCTTCATTTTGGTATCTAATTCAGACACCACATGGCCAAATTTCTTCCACAAACAACTGCCAAGTATAGTAAATGGCCCCGGCACCCACCTACGTGCTGGGCCAAAAATATAAGGAGCTGTTTTCTCCCCCACCTACCCATCAGGCTAAACCGTAGTCTGTCGTCATCCTCTCAAACTCCCAACAACTGCCTTAGCCTAAGATCACATTGCTGCCCATCTGAGCCCCTAGATTCTCCTTCTAGCCTCCCCTTAGAGAAATCATAGTTGTCCCACCTGTTGTTCACATCTCAGCTCAGTGTCACTTCAAGGAAGTGACGTCATGGATCTCCTCTTCTAACCTGCTCAGCCTCGGCCATGTCACTCACCTTGAATCATTCAACATTATCTTGTTAATGTACCTGAATACTTGGCATCTTCCCCTCATCAGATATGAATCCTGTGTAGGCAGGACTCGAGTGTTCCCAGGCACCCCCGCCCTCCAAAGCATGCCGTCAACACTGCATCAGTGGAGGAATCCATACACTTACCTGCAGCTGACGACAGCTTCTCTGCTCCAAGTGTAGGTGTGGTTTAGGGGAGAAATGTAAGAATAGCGCAGAGAGGATTCCTTGTCAAGCTGATGTCTGCTTACGGATGAGCACCGGGGCTCCACAATGTGAAAAGGACAAAGATGGCAGGGCCCTCCATTCTATACCATGTTCACAGACATTGCTTCATCTCACTTCCAGAAACCCCTTCCCCGGGGAGAAAAAGGAATCCCTCACTCACTTTCTCACTGAGACCAGAGAGGCAAAGTGCTTTCCCAAAGCCACACACCCAGTTAGGATTTGGGTCTGGGGTACTGGTTGCCAGGCACCCAGTTCAAGCTGCTTCATGGTGATACCCTGCCTTCAGGCTCCAAGAAGCTGAGCAGTGGCTCCCCTACAGAGGGTCCTGCCCTCAGCCCTCCCGCTGCCCACTTTGAAACCATGAGCAGGCAGGTAGCTGCCAGGCCAGACTTCCTTGCTCAGGGACACATTCTGTACTGTGATTTTCTTTTACCTGGGTCTTGCGGGACACATGTTCAGGAAGCTCACGGTATCCCCAAGCTTCCTTTTGGATCTCTGAGTCATACAGAGGACATGAACAAGTCCAAAGTCTATAGACATGCCCAAAGTTACACGGTGAATGAGCGACAGCGTGGGACACTACACAGTCCCCTGAATACAGAGGAGTATACTGATACACCATCTCGCAGCATAGCTAGATTTGTTGGTGCTGTTGTTGGTACTGGGTGGCTGGATGTCTTCGTTAGGCAAAGCTTGGCTATAGGTTTTGGGCTATAATTTACAAAACACTGAGTACTGTTTTTCCTCACAAAACATGTGACATAGCTAAAGGTCTCCAAACTCCCAATTTGATTCCCAATTTCCACTGTCTGAGAGGTTACCATCATCCTGAATTTGATATTTATCATTCCCGTGAGTTTTAACCATTCTAACATGTTCAAGTACCTATGGATAATATATAAAATCATCGTATATTTTTTAAACTTGAACAAATACATTGTACATGACCTCCTGCAGTGTGCCATTGTATTCTTGAGATTTAACTAGGTTGATTAATGTATGAGTGGCTCATTCATTTCCAAATACTCAGCTACCACAATTCATTTTTTTTTTTTTTAACGTATTTGGTACAGGGTCTCACTACACAGCTCAAACTCATAGTGATCTTCCTGTTTTCAGCCGCCCCAGTGCTGGGATTACAAGCATGTGCCACCACACCAGTCTTGGTGGCCAGCTCAGCTTGCCGGGGGACAAGGCTGATGTGGCATGTGATGCCAGGATTGAACCCCAGTCTCTGCATTTGCCTAGGCACGCACTTAGTCCACTGAGCTATGTCACCGGCCTCACAATTCATCACTTTACTGATCCACATTTTTCTTCCTATTCCACCCCCACTCACTCCCCCTTACAAATAATGTGACAGTATTTGGTAGACACAATGTCTCTCTGCCCTGTCAATGGACTTACAATGCTGCCGTGTCTTCCAGACACGTGGCCCAGGGCTTCTCTCGGGAACTGGCCCGGGAGGGGCATTGCCAGGCTTCGGCTTTACTAGATATTGCCAATTTGCTCTCCAAAAGTGGTTGTACCAATTTACACTCCCACCCAGTCCAGTAATCTTTCCATTATGCCAAGCTGCTGCCTTATTCTGCTTTCAATTCCTTATAATTTATGAAAGGAAAATATAAAAGAGGTGCTATTACCTTATTAAAAAATCCAGCTTCCTTTCCCTGCAGAAAGGAGAGGAGAAAGAAGGGCAATTGCATATTGGATTAGAGCCTGGCACGCATTCATCAACTTTATAGTAGCGCCGGCTCGGAATTTGGGTCTCCTGAGGGGAAAGTGGGGCCACTGGAAACAAGAGACACTTTCACCGCTGCCTTCTCCAGGAACGCAGATATAATTTACTCTAAGGTACAAAAACGCTTGCACTTACAGCCTCCCTGGTTCCAATCAGGACACGAGGGGAAAGTGCCAAGACACCAGAGAATAAGCCAGATCTCATAAACCTTCCAGCCAAGTGCTGCAAACTCGGAAAGGCAGAATCAGGACTGCTGGGGAAGTGGAGCGCTCCAGCCCGTCAGGTCTGTGATCTCCCCAGCACCTTGCTGGGGGGAAAGATCTGGCTTCTCCCCTGCCTCGCCGAGCTCCCAGATCCATGCCAGGTGCCTGTTCTAGGCTGGATGCTGCTTTCTGCCCTGGGATTTTATTTCAGAGAAAGGGTTCCTTCTCACCCCCATGAAGTGCTTCCCCCACCCCCTAGCCAGGGCTCAGGCTGCTGGATCACAATGCTTAGCACATACTTGACCAGCCTGGAACCAGACTTATGAGTGGATCCTCCAAGGACTGTGGTCCTGAGAGCAGGGATCACACTTGCCTCACCTTGGTGTCCTGCCTAGTGTGCGCCCACTGTTTTGTTCTAGGAGGGAAAAAGAAAACAAAACAGAAGACCAAGTTAATCAGGCTGCTCTTCATGATCGCCCTTTGTTCTTCCAGCATCAGAGCCTGTGATCCTAATTTGAGTACATGTACTTAAACACACACACACACACACACACACACACACACACAGTTGTGTGGTGCCGGAGGGCAAGGACTAGACTGTGCACAAGTACTCATTAGCCGCCAGTTAGCACACAGTAGGAGCACATTAAACTGCATGGCACAAACATCTCAACTTCAGGGTCTTCCCAATTCCTGGTATCTAATTAACTACATGTATCACTTTATTGGAGAACATGGGATAGAAGAATTTGCTCATTAGAGTTTAGGGTGGAAGGAAAACATCAGGGTCCTGCTGACTTCCCTACACAAAGACAAGATGAGAGAAAGCCTGAGGGGAGGAAGAAAGAGACCCGTTTTAATTGGAAGGCTTTCTCTCCCTTTTCTTCTTTTTGTTTTTAAATTCAGACTTGGATCCTAGAAATTACAGTCTTTCAGCATCTCTTCTGCGGTTGGAAAAAATGCTCATTTCACTTTTAAAACAAACAATGGAAAGTTCCTTTAAAGGAAAAATCTCATTAGCCCAAGTCCAAAGAAGTCTGCCGAGGGTTTCAGTTAGATCTACGGGGATCAGCACTGGGCAGAGATGCCCCCCCCAGCCTGCCCCCCCCCCAGAGGTGGCACTGTCTGACCCTCCAACCCAAGGCTCCCTCCCCAGGAGAAGAACTCAGCCCTCCCCACAGGGACAAGGCATGCAGCAGCCCTCACAGCAAGGCTCACCGGAGGAAATGGCTCAGACATAAAAGGGAGGAGAATAGTCTCTGCCCAAATAAACAGCCAGAGAAAGATGCAGAGGGGAGCAAGTCCCATCAGACAAAGCCACAAATTAAGATCACAGAGACTAGGCTTGGGTTGTGAGCTCTGTCTTTAAAACATCTTCCAGGAAGTTGCCTCTGGGGCAGCCCTGTCATTACAAGGTCCTCTGTTCCTCCTGGGCCTGAGTCACCCTACTGTGGCATCTGGGACCGTGCTGAGTCACCAGTGACACTGACAAATTGGAAAAGCCAGAGCAGGGTGGGAATGGGGTGAAAAAAAAGCCACACGTTGGGGTCACTGAGGCACACAGTGAGGGTATGCCCTAGTGAGGACTATGGAGCCCTTCACAAAACCTTGGGTAGCACCAGACAAGCCAAAGAGCCCGGCACGCAAGCCAGCTCCTTGCCCCCAAGAGATCCTGCTCCTAGCAGATGCAAGGCTGCAGGCCCCCCACAGATTCATGTGCAGAGACATGGGATTGGGGCGCCTCAGTCACAACCCTGGTGTATGTTAGCAGTGGTCCTGAAGCCTACCTGGTCTTGTTCAAATGCCCCAGTGACAGGCCAGGAGAACCACTGGATAGAGGCTACTGACTGCTACAGCTGCACTGGGAAAAATCCGGCAGAATTTTAAGAAAAGTCAGTCTGACTTTCCTCAAGCTCAAGTGGTAATGTGCACAGCCTGAAAATGTTCATATGATGCTGCTTTTGGGACAAGAGGTAAGAAAATCCCAAGTATCTCTCCCCCAGGGAATGGGTGAGCAGGCTGAGGTGACCCTCAACACAGCGGAGTGCAGACAGTTGGAGGAATACTCAAGGCTCCCACAAATACTTTATCAGAAATAAACTTTGAAAACATAATGTATCCTGTATCAAGTTAGAAGATAGCATATAATTATATTAGCAAGAAAATTAAAAAAAAAAAAAAAACCATTACGGTCATCTCATTGCTTTTTAAAGCAACGAATTTCTTAAGAAATGTTCAAAAATGTTCAAAAATCCATAATGGGAAAATAAAAGTTTCCTGCCAACTGCCTGGTCTTGTTTAAATGTCCATGAATGGGGCTGGGGAGATCGCTCCGTGGCACAAGTGCCTGCCTGGCAAGTGTAAGGTCGTGAGTTTGAACTCCGGTCCCGCAAAAAAAAAGTCCTTGAACTCTTCTTGAATCTGATAAAAAAAAAAAAACATTCTCAAAGACACTGTAATAAATGTTATACTTAAATCCAGAAGCACTTCCTCTGATTAAAAATATGGGGGTGTGACTCTCTCTACTCCTATCCAATGCTGTCCCAGCACCTCTACAAAACAGGGGAGACATGGTATGTTAGAATTGGAATGAACCAAAATTATCACTTTGGGGAGACAATTTGATTTTCCATATAGAATCCAAAGTAATCTACAGCTATTATAAGTAATACAATGGATTTTAAAGTCAATACAGAAGTCAAATCTCTTTCTATACACCAGCAAAAATCACCAGGCAATAATAATTCAAAATGCCATTTACAGTAGGAATAATAAGCATTCAGAAATAAATCTACCAGGGGCTGGGGAAATAGCTCAGAAGAATAGGCACTTGCCTGGCAAGCACAAGGGCCTGAGTCCAATTCCTGCTCCCACAAAAAGAAAAAAAGAAAGAAACCTACCAATTACTCACTAATAAAATCATGAATATGTATAAAAAGATATAAAGAAGACTTAATTAAGAGTACATGTGGAGGCTTGCCATTTAGCTCAGTTGTTTAAGCACCTGCTAGGGCAAACCCCGTCAGGCCGCAGCCAGGGGACCGTGGTTCGATCCCCAGCTCCAAATGCCTTACCAGACCTGCCCTTAAGGCAGCTTGAGCCCGTCCTCCACCCCCAAAAAAATCTTTCTCAACTTTTTGGGCCAGGGAGATAGCTTAGTGGAAAAGTGCTTGCCTGACAAGCACAAGGTCCTGAGTTCAATCCCTGGCACCACCAAAAAAAAGCTTTTGGGGCTTGCGTGATGGCTCAGCAGACTAAAGTACCTGCTTAGGCAGAGAGCAATGGCCAGGGTTCAATCCCTGGCATGCTGTGCCAGTCCCGCCCCTGGGGCACACTGAGATGCTGATGGAGACTCGGCATGGTGGTGGTGGTGGCGGCAAGCGCCTGCAATCCCAGTACTTGGGCGGCTGAAAACAGGAGAATCACTAGAAGTCCAGCCAGTCTATGTAATGAGACCCTGTAGAACCTGCCCTAAACACAGAAAAATAAAAGAGTACATATACTTGGACAAGAAGATTGCACATTCCGAACAAATCACTGTTTTCCCAAGTTGATATATAAAGTCAATGCAATCCTCTTTAGAGCGTGTAAATTATAGGGTGGTGAGGGCAGATACAACTGAACAAGCTGATCCTAAAATTTATAAGAAAGAACAAAGGGTCAAAATAATTTGAACAAGGTAGAATGACTTTTCCTACAAAATAGCAAAACTTAAATAAAACCATAAAAATTAAGATAGTGTGGTATTGGTACAAGAAGTGACAAAGAGACCAGCACCAGAGAACAACAGGCCCAGAACAAAACGAGCCTTGCAGGGCAGATTGACCAATATCACTAAGACAGTTTGTTATCTGTCACAGGACACAGATAAAATCAGATCCTCACCTCACACCCTACATTAAAAGCATAACAAAACACAACTTTAGGCGTATTAACTTGTAAGCCGCAGTGCATATCTGCAATCCCAGCACTCTGGGAGGCGGAGGCAACAGGACCACAAATCTAGGAAGAGCTGGTCTCAAATGCTGGGACGTGGCTGAGTGTGAGTGGGCCGTGAGTGCAATCCCCAGGACCACCAGGGAAAAAATGCCTTATAAAAGACAAAAGCTTACATTTTGTAGAAGTCGAAAGAGGAGGATATATTTATGATGAGCAGACAAGGAATTCTTTAGCAAAACCAGTACGTGCAAAGTGTAAAGGAGACAATTCTTGCTAGTCTTATCACACTAAAGTTGTTACCATAAAGAGTTAAGAAAGAGCAAGAAAACAGTCAACTATGTGCTCATAAAACCGCCTAAGTATTTCTCAAACAGTACTAAACAAAATATGGCACAGAGCAAAAATTATAGCACCTCTTTGTTTATGCAAGTTCTGAACACCTACACACAAAACCTTACTTATTTTGCAAGGCTCGAAGTGTAAGGATATTCACCCAACACAGCAAAGTGAGAATATATGAGCGCGTGAGTCAGAGAGAAGGGGAAATAGAATAAAAGCAGAGTGTCCAACAGCTTGCTGAGGCCAAAGACACTACCCGGGGAGCCAGGGAGTTCCATCATCTCCACCCTGCTCTTGAAGTCCAACAGAAAAACAAAACAAATCTGCCAATGTTATCTCAACCAGGAATCCTTGAGCGCAAGATTTAAGGCTGTTTCGTCCTTGTTCTTGGTATCCATGATGACCTCATAAACCGATTACGAAGTCCACATTTTTTATTCCATTTTTATTAGTCCATGCTTGCAGTACACAATGACTGCATTCCTTGTGGGGAGGTGCCCCCTGTTCCAAACACACCTCAATTGTTCTTTCACCCCCTTCTTCGTCCCCTCCTTGCATGTTCCTGCATCTCTTGCTTCCCTTAACCCTATGCAAAAGATCGACCTCCCTCTTTGCTATTTGCTTTTCTTCTGCTCTTTACTTACCCTGTATTTTTGAGTTTCTCATGTAAGAGAAACTCCGCTATTTAAGCTTGGATGTCCCCACTGAACAGTATGTTCTCCAGGTGCTGCTCAAGTGAACGTTTTTTAAATGAGCACCACTGGTCAGGCAGGAGGCGTTTTGGGCCGAGGGTCCCAGAAGCAGATCCAAAGGCCCTGTGTGCCACAGTGTTACTGGAGGACAGCAGCAGTGGATGGGACAAGGGAAGGGCTGGACAAAGCAGGGGTCAGTGAAGCCATGTCTGCGTCTGGCCCCACAGCAAGCTCCAGATGATGAGTGATCACTTCTAGGCTCAGAGACCAACTTTGGAGCCGCTGGTCACCTCGGGGTGGCACAACCTCCCAGGGCTTTGCAGTGGATGGCTGGGGGCAGGCAGCCCTGAAGCCGACTACCTATCTGTCCCCTGGCTCCCCAGAGTTCATGCCCCTCCCTGTCTTCTCCCAAAGTTCCCGAGGACTCATCCCATCACAGCATCAGCTCCAAGCCTGCAATCTCATAATCTCAGTGCAGCTACAAATGAGGCTCCTCGGGTGGGGTGCTGCAGACCAGCTCCATGGATATTGTTCCTTTTAATTTAAAAAAGTCTCCACACTAGACACATCATGGTTCCCACCCACACCCCCTGCACCATGCTGAGACCGGGATACTGTTCCAAGGAATGGAGAGAGGGCGCAAAGCGGCTGCTGGCCCATAGCGATTCTGACATCCAGCAGGGAAGCACTGGCATGCTCCCCGCAAGCGCTCGGCAGCCCTGCTTAGGTCCTCCGCCTCGGCCCGGAGGACACTGATTCACCCTGGCCTTCCCCTCTGCCTCCTGGGACTCTAGATTCCATCCCCTCACTCATCCTTTTTTTCTTCACCCTGTTTTCTGCCAGTGTAATTTTGGGTGCCAAAAGCCTCAACTCAGCACTGTCCCTGCCCTTTTCAGTCAAGGCTGGTGATATTTTTTGTGAACATCTGTAAAATTTTGTGGTTTTCCTACGAATATCATTGGGGCTTTTCTCCATTAGACAAAAGCCACACATACAGATCTCTCAGTGATAAGCCCTTCCCTGTCTCAGGCGTCTTCTACAGTTAATAAGTTTTCTGTTAGGCTTCTTAGAATCCCAGTTTGGTTTAGAAATGTGGGAAAAGCACCCTAAAACACTTTGGCACATTTTGTCTACCTGAAAGGTTCTCTATGGCAGCTTGTAGATCTGAGACCATAGCAAACAATTTCATCACTATGCTCTCAGCTCTAGTGCTGGACTCTGTTCTCTTGGCAGTCCCCTTGATGCTTAAGATACTGCTTAATTTTGCCATCATCTGGTGTCTGGCAATGTGGGAAGGCCTCTGTACTAGCCTACCCTGGTTTTTAATAAATCATCCTGCAGTTTATTTCCCTCCTGTTGTGTGTTAGTATAAGCATCAAGAATCAGGTTGAGGGCTGGGAAGATAGTTCGGTAGCATAAGCGCTTGCCTAGTAAGCACAAGGTCCCAAGTTTGATTCCCCAGTACCACACGTCGTGCCAGCCCTGTGCTGAACTGGCCACTGAAACCGGGCGTGGTGCTACACACCTGTAATCCCAGTACTGGGGAGGCTAAGACAGGAGGATCACTACAAGCCTGAACTGCGTATCAGGACCCCGTCTCAAAAAAAAAAGAATCAGATTGACGAAAAGCTTTTAACATCTTGGTTGCAAGTGTCACAGAGTTCCTTGGTGAATTTTCTGTTTCTACATAACTACAGGTAACACTATTGCTAAACTTTCTGCCAGAACATACCCAGGATCACCCTTCATCAGCTTCCAATACCACAGTGCTTATTTTCCTGTGGGCAGACTGTTCCAGGAACTTTAGCTCTTCGGAGCTCTCTCCAGGGCCCTTCTAGCTGCTCCTGCTCCCCTCCCCCATCTCAGAGCTACTCCCATGCTGGCAGGCATCTGTTATGGGAGCCCCCTTCTCACAGATACTAATCACTTGTATTAGTTATGGATTGTTCTGTAATATGCTTCCCCCAAGCACCAGTTTCTGTGGTGCGGGAATTTGGGAGCCACTTAGCTGAGATGTGAGCTCAGGATCTCTCGTATAGTTACGGCCAGGATGTTGGCAGACATTGAAGTCACTATAAGCTTGACTGGGACTAGACAACAGCTCGCACACAAAGAGGCTCACTCAGTACAGGCTCAGCTCCCTGGCCTGGCTCCTCCATCAGCTGCCATGCATGCAGCCTATGTTCTCCGGAGCAAGAGATACAAGACTGCCTTGCTGTTTTGATAGGAGACTTTTAATTGCTCTGTGAACCATGGTCAATAGGAGGCCAGGGATAGACACGGGAAACTTATTAAGACACTAACAAGATGATGCACACATCGATCAGCTTTCTCGGCCCTGGAACAAACTACCTGACATTCTCAACTGAAAGGTGAGGCTTGTTTGTCACACGGTTCCTGAGGCTTCAGGAACCCTCGTTAGCTGGCTCCATGCCAAGAACAACATGCCAACGAAGCACGGTAGAGAAAAACTGCACACTTCATGATGGCCGGGAAGCAGAACACAGGGGCAAAGCATGGGCCAACGGCACGTTCCCACAGAGACACTCCTCCCCCTGTGGGCCCAACCTCCCAAGAGCACGTTCAGCCATGAACATCCCTCCACAGTGCACCCAACTGTCCAGCAGTCCCTTAATGCAGTCAAATTGACAATTGAGCATAACACAAGCAAGACAGGATAGTGACGTGTCCCAGAGAGGAAGTCATGAAGTGCCCGAGAATCATCCAGATCCTGGATGCATGCTGCTGTTTCGAAGACAGGCCTGATACAATTTGCTCATGGGTTTCTTAGGGAGTTGGGAAGACCAAGAGCAGCAACATAGCACGGTCTTGATCTGGCCAGACTGGAGAAGCAAAGTAACCGTGAACTGAGAAGGCTGCCCTCTGGATAATTCAGCAACCTTTACTACCCACATTTTTAAGTGAGGAAAGTGAGACTTTTGAGTGGGTAATTTGCTGAAAGTTTCCCAGATATTATGTGATCGAACAGGTTCTCAACTACTGCACATTCCTATCTATTGAGCCAGGAACTAATGTTGGACTCACTTGTCAACACTCTTTGCCTGGGTCCCTTCCAGATGGCTGGGGCAGGGGCAGGGGCAGGGGCACAGAGGGCAGATTCATCACTACTCTTACCATGTGCGGGGTCACAGGGAGGGCTCACTGCCTATGCCCCTGACACTACACCACTGGGACTCCAGCCAGGATCGGGTGCAAGATGTGAGTCATGCTAGTATGGGAGCTTCCAAACATGCACCTAGCACACCGGGGAGAAGGCAGAAGGAAGGGAAAGCCTGTCCCCCACATGTCACTGGGCCGCCTGCTTTCCAGCTGGCAAACGTTAGCACCATTTTAGAAATTCGCCACCAGAGCCAGCTCTGTAGCACAAACCTGCCACTGGTTTTGCATAGAGGATGCCAAGGGCACGAGACTGAAACATTAAGCCAGGGCACTGGCACAGTAATTGCTGTCACCACCCACAACTGCAGTGCCGGCGCAGACAGAGCTCAGCATTTTCTAGACTGGACCCTTTAACAAGCAATTTCGATTTTTTTTTCCTTTTATAATTCAATTTCCACCCTCACCTCCTAAGTTGCATTCCAGTTCTTCACAAGAAAGAGGAAAATTCCGAGTGGCTGCCCTGGGAGGAGACAATCCTGTTTCCAGGCTGGTCCCCAGCACTCTGTTCTTGCTTGAGAGTCCTTTTACCTGTTGAGGGAGTATAAATGTTTTCCTCGTTCTTTCCTTTAGGTTCCTCTATAGGAGAGTGATAATGGCCACCTTATACACATAGTAATATTTGAGGATAAGCACCCACCCTCCCTCCAAAAAAAGGGGGCATTTGTTTCATCTTGTAGTAAAGAACAAAGAACTTCTAAATAGGGAAAGCAAAGCAGCTTTCAGTGGCCTCACTGAGGCCAAACTAGGGGGAATTTCCTTGGGTGGGCCTGGAGGTAGAGGAACTGGACTCTGCTGCTGATTTGAGGAGAGGTCCTAAGAGTCACCACCTTTTAATTTTAAACGGAACCATAGACTTGGGAGACACTAGAACACACAGCTCCGAAGAAAAATTTCCGGCCTCATTCAGAATGGGAAAAATGCAAATTGAAATGAGGCATCTATCAAATCGGTGAGGATGTTTGCATGATAAATCCAGCACTGATGAGGATGCTGTAAGGCAGAAGTTCCCATGGCAGATGGAAGAATGACTGTCATGAAGTCTCACTAGGCAATGTGCATCAAAACCTTTACAGTGGGGGGCCGGGGAGATAGCTCTGTGGCACAAGTGCCTGCCTGGCAAGTGCAAGGTCCTGAGTTCAATCCCCAGTTCCACCAAAAAAAAAAAAAAAAAAAAAAAAAAAAAACTTTACAGTGGGCCCACCCCTTAGCCAGCAATTCCTAAACTGCTTAAAGAAATATCAGTGGACCTCTACATAGCTTTGGCTTGCAGTGGTTTGCTTATTTGAGAAAAGAGTTGGAAATTATATAAAACTGGTTAAGTCATCAAAATTGGGTGAACACTTAAACTGCATTACAGGAGAATACGTTATGCTGCAGGAACACCGGCAACTTATAGTGGTAGATGGGAAAGCAACGCATGACAAAAGAAGACGTAGGAGAGAACCATGATACAGGGAGACGCGCGACAGAAACATAAGGCCAACAACTGCATAACAAAAATGACCAAGGCTCTAACGCAATGATCAGGTAACAATGGGGCAACTTCTCACAGCCTCGGGTCTTCTTCCTTATCAAATGGAGACAGAAAATCCTTCTTTGGGGAGTTAAGAAAGGAACATGAAGCCACCAGACAGACCTTCTGTCCAGAGAACATTCTCTACCAAAGCAGGGATTAAGCCTCCCTACCAAAACATAGAGCTCAGGGGTATAGTATAAGAGCTCAGGGGTAGGTTAACTGATTACTTTTCTCTCATTGTCTTCTTTGCAATTTTCTGGGGCTTTTTGTATTTTGTAGAGGAAACACGTGCTACTTCTGCAAAAAGAAAATCAAACAACTCCTATACCCAGAGCTGCAACAGGAAGGGAATTTCCTCAATGCTTGGGCGACCTGGCCAGAAAGTGGCCAGTGGTTAGAAGGGCAGCCCCCAGCAGCCCTCAGACCCTCCCTGCACCTGGCTCAGGGGCCCCTGGGGCTGCCCTGCCACCACAGTGCCACATGGCCTCAGTCAGAGTGTGTAACAGCCCTCCCTCAGGGACTGTCTCCGTAGAGCTGGGGAAAACGAGTACCACAGGTGCTGAAGTTCCCACTGGGCTAAACACTGCTCCCTTACCCCAAGGCTCATCAGTACGGAAGCCACTCTCATCTCTCCTCCTGCCAGTCTCCTTCCCTTCCTTGTTCCATTCAAGCTGCACCCCCTTTGAGAAGTTTCCTTGGGGTGTGATCTCCTTCTCCCCTGCACCCCACTGCCCTGCCACCCAGAAGCTCACAATCCCATGTGTACCTTGGGACCCTCTCCAGCTCCTCAGTTCTTATCCAAGGCTACTTAGCCTCAGGTGTACCTCACAGGTGCTAAATTGTGTTAAATCAGAGATTTCTGTGATCTGCAGCAAACAAAGGTGTCTGGGCTCCTGGTGTTTTTTGTTTTGCTTGTTTTTTTTTTTAAGAAAATTTAAAGCATCTTGTCACCTGGGCTCCCTGGGCCTCTTGTCCTGCTCTGAAAAGTGGGAGAAATGACATTGCCTTCGGAAGATGTTATCGGCTACAAATAAGACATATAAGTCAGGTACCACTTCATAGCCACTACTCAAGAAAAATGGTAGCTATGAGCATCAAAAGCCAAGCATCACTGTTCTCTTGGAATTCACTGTTCTTGTCCATGGAAGAGGGAGGTCAGCTAGAGAAAAAGGCATTCAACCTGTGGCACACCAACTTCTAGGACACTGGACAACTTGTCTGATTCCTTCCTGGCTCTCAACTGAGACCAAGCAAAGGATTTCCTAGCATGCTGTATAATTTAACCATTTTAACCATTTTGTTCTTCTTTTGGAAAATGTCTTTTTTTTTTTACAGTACCAGGGGTTGAACTCAGGACCTTGCACTTGCCAGGCAAGAGCTTATTCTACTGAGCTATCTCCCCAGCCCTAAGGAAAGTACCTTTCCTATCCAATGTCACATACTCTGAGTCTTAGTAAAATTCTTAAGACTTTTTAGGCTTGAAAAATGCTTGAAGACAGAATTTCCAACATTGGGTGGGTCAGCTGGAGCGCCAACAGTGGCAGAGGCCACCAACACAAGGGTCTAGCATGTCTCCCTGAAGGCCTTGACAGGAGGCCATGGGGTGCTACCCACCTAAGCCAGAGTGGAGAAAGCCAAAGAGCCACTTTATAGGAGGAAGGACACAGGTCACTTTCAAGGCTAGGGTCTCAGTGACAAAAGGAACAAAGGCTGAGTTAAGTGTCCTGGAGTCACTTGGCACTCAGCAATCTCCCAAGCTAGGCATCACCCTGTCTGAAGTTCTCTGGTGTTCCTCAGGGTTCTCCTCCGTCTTTTAGTACAAACACTGGGGCAGGGTAATTATTTAGCTCATTTTGCTTAGTTTTGCTTACACATTACTGAAAAAGATGCACTGTCCATATGAAAAATGGCCAAAGGATATGAACAATAAATCTACAGAAAATGAACATGAATGTTCTCTAAAGGTGTAAAGAAATGGTTGATGTCATGGGAGGAGAAATGTTCTCAAAACCCCACTGAAATACCACTTCTCACCTGTCAGGCCAGTAAATGCTCAAATATCTGAAGACATGCCCTGCTGTGTGTCCGCTCTTCAAACCACTGACCCTCAGCTTCAAGTCATCCCTTTGTCTTCTGTGTGGAACACTGCAAACCACAACTTCCCTTCTGCAGAAGAGGGAAAAGGAAAGGTGAACAACGCTGGAAGGAGATCTGAGACACAGAGCTGAGAGGGTGTGCCCAGGACCCAGGACGTGTGGGACCTACCCTGAAGCCAATACATCAGGAAGAGCTGCTGGGGAGGCCCCACAGGTGCATTTTCCCTGAAGGACATTCACAGCATGTGGGGCCAGCTGGGAGCTGTGGAGGACTCGCCTCCTTCCGCCAGTGATACAAAGGAGGCCCCTGTGGTACTCTGACATGAACCTCATGGGATGGTAAAGTCACCACAGCTCCCAATCCACTTCTCCCTCCCTCTGCCCCAAACACTGAAAACTCATGGGGAACGCAGGGAGCGGGGAGGGCTGAGCTGGGCGGTCACTCTTCTTCTGGGCTTCCTGTGAACTTGTTGGAAATAAACAGCTGACAGGAACTCTCCATCACAGGCTACCCTTCAATCAGATACTGTCTACCAAGACAAGCAGCTCTCCCCTTGTGAGGACACACAGTACCTGAATCAGGCTGCTGCAAGAGAAGGCTCTGGTGTCAAGGAGAATGGAGAACAATTAGCGTACCCCTAGCTCACAGACAAGTGAGAGTCTCCAGTGCCCACCAGCTACTTGCCCCCCAGCATGGACTACATGCTGCCCTCTCCAGAGCCCTCCCCTGCCTGAGCTCTCCCTGCAATCAGCAAGCTCTATGGCCCAGCTTTGCCACTTCCCTGTCTGAAGCCTCCTCGGTGAGTCTCATCCTGCTAATAAACACCACTTTCTTGAAGCTGGCCTTTTGCACATGCCCAGAATTGGGTTAAATCAGAGATAATTTCTATAATCTGCAGCAAACACACGTGTCTGGGGCTCCTGGTGTTTGCTTGTTTGTTTTTTTAAAGAAAATTTAAAGCATCTTGTCCCTGTGGAGGAAACCTTTCCTGCATGAAAAGATGGCAGAGAGGTATGGGAATTGAACTCAGGACCCTGTGTTTGCCAGGCAAGTGCTTATTTTACAAGCTATCTCCCCGGCCCCAATCCTCTTTATTTGAGACAGAGTCCCCCTCTCACTTGTGATCCCCTCCTGACTCAGCCTTCAGAATCTGCGAGTGCAAGCATGATGCTCCCTACCCCAGTCCCAGTCAGAAAAAGGCTGGGGCAGCACTAATTCATAACAGCCCAGGGATCTGAATGATTTCTGTGGAGACTGCTGGAGACCAAATTCCCTCTGGTGCTGTTCGTTTCTCTCTTTCTGAGCAGAAGACCTGGTTCCTACCTCTGGGGAAGCCACAGTGAGGTGGGAGATGAAGTCTGCTTGGAGCTGATGTACCTCCCAGCCTTTGCCATCCAGCGGCCAGAGCGGAATTCACCTGCACTGAGTGGAAAGGCGGAAGGCAGCAGGAGTCTTACCCAGTGGAGCCCAGGCCCTCGCCCATCTGCTCAGCAGGACCCCACGGAAAACAACTCTCTGGTTTCCTGGGTTGTCCAAAGTAGAGCCGGGAAGCTACTAGCTCAGCTGCCCAGAACTCTCTGAAGAGCTTCCCAAGATGCAGGAATTTCAGTGCTTTAGCTGGAAGGAGAGCTGGGCTCCCGGGGCAGGAGTCCAGGCCCAGCGGAGCGCACGGCCTGTGAGGGGCGCCACGTTCTCTCACCCAGTCCACTATAGCAAGCTCAAGGGCCCCTCTCCTCTCCTGCTCCGCTGTCTGCTTATGTGCAACTCTTGCAGCAAGCTGTCCTCATCTCTCCCCTGCCCCACCTCAGGCCAAGCGAGATGTCACCACTCAGCAGCCATCAGGATGACCAAGACACCTGGCTCTCCTCTGAGGCCCAACCCTAGAGCCTGAATTTTTGTATCAAAGAGCCACAGCCCTCCCAGCAGCACCCACCTGCATCCTAGAGGAGGAAGGGAAGCCATGTGCAACCTTCAGGGTGTAGCTGCAGCCCCCCAGCCTTCAAGGAGCCCTGCCTCACAAGCAGGAGGCCTTCCTGAGCAGCTTGGCCCCTGCCTCAAGTAACAGACGGGGCTGGAAAGAGCATCAACACCCAAAGCAAGGATCACTTCCATGTGTGCCACTTACAGTTAGGAGTCGTGAAGGAATGGGCCAGGTGTTCCCACTCCGCTCTACCTGAGCAGCCAACGCAGCAAGCGCCGCAGATGCAACCTGCCGGCACGGGCCCTCACCCACAGCCAGGTGAGGGTGACCTAGCCCAGCATCTTCCACACACAATGACTGTCTCAGAAGCCCTTGAAATACAGATCTCTGCGGATCCTTCAGTCTCCCCAAAAGCCCCACAAGGTATGTAACGGGGTTACCTCCCCATGGCTGGCCCTGTTGATTCTGGCCTCCTCTTCCATTCTGTGGCCCTTCCTGTAAGGCCTCCCCAGCACACAGCTAGAAACTCTTCCAACCTGAGCACCATCAGACATGGAAAGGAGATACAAAGGCTGCTGAGGAGTTGGGGTGCTCCTCACTCGAGCATCCACCTCACACCAGCAGCAGAGGAAATAAAGTGGCCCCTGAAGTTCTTAAGAAGTACCCAGGCATCTCCCCCACTCGGCTCCAGTTCTGTGTTGCTGCAGCCCTCTCCCTCCTCCATGGTGTGCTGTGCTCTCCACCACCCGTCCCTGTGTTGGGGACCAGGGCACAGGAATATTTATCATGCTGGGGACCAGGCAATGTGACTTGTATGACCTGCTTTAGGAGCAGGGAAGTAGGAGGAAGGCATGCTTCCGGTTGGGCAGAGAAAGCTGTATTCCTAAAGCAAGATAATGTCTGTGGAGGACACTCTAAAGAACGTGGACATTATGACTTGGAGAAGGACTGTTCCCCACTAATTGCTCCCCAGGTGCTGCGGTTGCTCTCCCATGGGAGGTCCACCTCTCCTGTACTTCTTGCTTGCCTAGAAGAATGCGTCAACCTCGGAGACTGTTGTGCCTGTCAGCCAGAGGACTCTCCTGGTCCCCTTAGACCCTGAATCCCATCTTTTGTCTTTGTTTATTCTCCACTATTCTCCCTGCTGGTATCTGCAGGGCCTGTTCAGTCTCCAGCATTGCTGGTTCCTTCCTGTGAAGAACGGGGTGAACCTTCTCTCCTCCCACAAGAGTCTGTCCCACACCCATGCATCATCGCTGAATTTCTTAAAACAGATTTGTTCTTTTCCCAAGTAAAACCATCATACTTGTAAAAATCATGATTTCTTCTGAAAATATCATTAATTTTACCTCTGAAAATAATTCATTTCTAAATAACTCAGGTCACACAGCTGAGGAAGCAGAGCTGGCATGGCTGTGGATCTGTCTCTGTTCAAAGCTATGTCTCTTCCCAGGCCAACTCAGATTTTAGGGTGACTGAGGTCTCAGCCCACTGGAGGGGTCTGCATGACCTAGGCTGGAAGCCAGGGTGCCTAGAGGCCCAAGACGACTCACCTGTGAGCTCCAGGGAGCTCCAGGCCTGAACACCTTCCCAGATCCTATGCAGAGAGACTGGACCAGACCACCTGAACTTGCACAGGGCCTCAACTCTCCAGCAGTGAGATTCAAAGCTGAGAGGGGCTGGAGTGAGCAATCAGGTGGGAGAGGGAGGGCTCGGCCATGAAACAGCTCCCAGGTCTTGGGTTCAGGGAGCCATGTAAGGATCTCTACAGAGTCATTTCTGATCCATATAACCAGCCTGAGAGGAAACCATCCTCCCAAGTCACAGGCCCAGAAACTCAGGGCAGATCCAGTGTGCTCACTTGAAATGTTCTTACTCATTCTTCCATTCTTCACCGTCGTCCTCCTCCCCTGAGTATGACAGTGCCATGTCTGCCCGCTCCTGCTGAATTCCCACTGCATCTGCCAGTGATCATGCAAGGCAGGTGCTCCCCAAACACCTGGTGAGGACCTGGGGTGGCGGTGTCTGACCATGAGCAAAAGCCACCTCCTGTTCCCCGAAGAGCTCCTCTCCACAGACATGCAGCTCAGCAGCTACTCTGCTGTCTCATCTCCCTATGAAAACTGCCACAGGAGAAATGACAACTTGACCAGTCGACTTCTGGCAGTTTAGGCCAGACACCACCACGCTCTACGTGGAAGGGTGGCTCTCACCTAGCTGAGCAGGCTCCAAGCCACCACCCAGGAGGCCCTCACCCCCAACTCTGCCCTGCCCCCTCTCAGGCTCTGGGGAAACAGCAACAGTTCTGCCCTGCACAAACATCACCGCTAGGTTCTCAAACCCTAAGCCCTTGTCATGAGACACAACTACAGGGCCTAGACCTGGGTCACTGGGCTGCAGTTACATTTCTTTAACACAGAATTCAATATTCCCTTTCACAACCGTGCAGGGAAGCCAGACGATCAATAGAAGATAAAATCAGATGTACGCTGGGCTTCTCAGATGAAAAGGACCATGGTCAGCCAGATTCACAGCCATACTACTCACCCATACACGTCAAATTGTTTTGTCTGAGAGTCAGTTATGTGGGTGTGAAGCTTAGGGTTTACAAAAATAAATACAGCTCCTTTCACAGTGCTATTATAGGATTTTTCTCTGTAGGAGCACAGCCTCTGTATGGGTCTGAAATGTTTTGACAGCTCAGGCAGATGCTCAGGAAAACCTGCGGCTAGATCACGGGCATGAGACGCCTATCTGGCAGCTCCCCGCACCCCACCAGGAGGCCCCTGCTGCCACCCTACTCATGGGACCAGCTACAGGAAGCCCACTTATGAATTGACCTTGTCCTTCTGTTCTAGTGCTGGAAAATGAGATGATGAATTCATTTCCATCACCACGCTGCCCATAAGTCATACTTGAGCCATTTTTTTTTTTTTTTGAGTTTCCAATGACAAAGATTTCATTATCCTGAGCAATAATTTTTAACCAAAGCAAGGGAAGCCTTCACTCCACCTGGATTAGGCCCATATGTGAGAGGCAGCAGGGAGAGATACAGCGGGGCAGAGTTCTCTCCCTTCTGCCATCCCGGCCCTTTTCTCTGGCTGACGCTCCTCATTCTCTGCCAGGCCTCCTTCTCAGCTGACCCGACCCATCAAATCTCGCCATCTCTGCCTTCTGCCCGTGTGAGAAGCCCTTCCTCCCAGAACGGCAACCAGGCCCAGGCTCTCCACTCATTCTGCCTGCCTCCTCCCTCCTTGTTCCAAATCCTCTTCCCCTAAACTCAGAGCTAGACGTCACAGGATCACAGCATCCTCATCAAATGGGAGCCCCTTTAAGCAGTGAAGCAATTTCAACACCACTACTAAACAGAGGATGTCCC
>PVKN010011840.1:0-21285 GCA_004027915.1 Capromys pilorides
TGTACCAAATGTTTTCTTTGCTAATCGTGGCCCTTACGTTTTTCTCTTTAATATGTTGAGATAGTAAGATCATCTGCCCTTGCATTTTGAAGATTGATTCCGCTTAGCCATTTTGTATCTATTTTTTTCTCTGTATTTGTTTATTTTTTGAAAGATTTTAGATTTCTGAATTTAGTTGAATTTGTAGCACATTTCCAAAAAAAGTTAACCTTTTACACAAGAAATTTGAATAAAATCTTACCAAGATACACACACAAAAAAGAAAGAAAGAAAGAAAAGAAAAGAAAAATCATGAGTTGAAGTCCAGCCTGGGCTACATAATGTTTAAGGACAGCCTGGAATACTTAGTGAGACTTTACCTCACAAACAAACACTAGATAAGCTAAGTGGGGTGGTGCATACCTGTAATCCCAGCACTGGAGAGGTTGAGGCAGAAGGATCACTTTTTGTATGAGGTTACCCTGGGCTATAAAGTGAGTCAAGGCCAGCCTGAACTACATAGTGAGAACCTTGAAAATAAAATATCCTTTTTAATGTCTCATAATATTTTTTACCAATTTCACATATTTTTATCTGGGTAATGTATTTTTTAATCTTTTATTTATTTGATACAGAGACTCACTATATAACTCAGACTCATAGTGATCCTCCTGCCTCAGCCTTCCCAGCATAGGCATGCGCCACCACACCTGGTTTTGCTGGCTGCCATGGCATGCAGTACTGGGAATAGAACCTAGGTCCTTGTACTTGCCAAGCAGGCGCTTAGACCACGGAGCTATCTCCTTAGCCCCTCCCTGGGTAATCTAAATAACTAATTTGAAGATAACATTACATAATTGAGTAGTTATTTAAACTTAACCTCTACGCAGTTGTCTTTATTTCAGCTTTGTTTGTTTACTGAGACAGGGTCTCACTGTGTGCTGTAGGCTGGCCTTAAACTCACTATACAGTGCATGATGCCTCGAATTCATAACAATCCTTGCCACCCAAGTGCAGGGCTTATAGGGGTTCACCACCATGCCTGGATATGCACCTATCTTTCAAAAGTTTTGAGGTCTCTGCCCAAAAGTGGCTGGCCACGTAGGCAGGTCACACATGGCCTTAAGTCTGTCTAACCTGGGCAGATGCCCACTGTGTCTCAGAATTTCCTTCTGAGGCTACTGTCCTTATTGCCACTGAAGCGCTTAACTTCTCCAAGGCTCCATGTGCATCCATCAGAGAGGTTTTCTGGGATGAGCTAAGAGCAGAAAAGACTCAGCTCAACCTAAGTGCTGGATAAACGGGCATCCACATCACCACTGCTATCGTTTTGGAGAGAAAGAGCTGAGGGAGGGGGGAGGAGGGAGGGGGATGAGGGAGGGGAGGAGGAAGGAGGTGGAGAAGGACAAAGGAGATAGAGAACAGAACCTGGGGTGCGCGATGAGACAGAGCCCACATCCGCTCCCTGGAGCAGCACGTGCAGGGCCAACATTCGGGGAGGCAGAGAAATGGGTGAGGGGTTCACAAGGCGCCTGGGCACAATGGCACCGCCACTCAGAATACCTTCACAGCTGCACCACAGCACAACTGGTTTTCTTCATCATCTATGCCCTGGGCGCCACCCTGCCAGAAAGTATCAGGCAGTCCCAGATTTAAGTCAGTCCTGATTTTGGCCAGCATCTATAACCAAGTAGTCTTCAATTTATTTTATTTCATTTCATTTCATTTCATTTCATTTCATTTCATTATTTTGCAGTGCTGGGGATGCTGAAGTGTAATGAACCTGGGCTCAATTATTTATCTCATGTGTTTTGAGGCACGGTCTCATTAAGTCACTCACTTGCTTGGTCTGGGCTGAAACTCGCAGTCTTCCTGCCTCAGCCTCCCGGCCGCTGAGTGACAGGTGCATACCACCATGCTTGACTTATCATGGTACCGTGTACAAGTTCAACTTTTATCCAGATCAGCTTAGCCTCCATATAAGCAACGGTATCTATAAAATTATATACTCGTGGTGCTAACTATAGTTCCCCTAAGGCAATTAAAATAAACACCTATTAAAATTAAAGGGTAGGGTTGGGGAGATCGCTGGGCGGTCTAAGTACCCGCTTGACCAGTGCAAGGACCCAGGTTTGATTCCTGATACCACACGTTGTGCCAGCCCTGGAACCCCAGGCGTGCCTAATCGCCCACCAAAACTGGGTGTGGTGGCTCACACCTGTGATCCCAGTGCTGGGGGGAGGTAGGGCGGGGGCTGGAACAAGAGGAGCACTACGAGTCCAAGCTGTGTAGTGAGACCCTGTACCAAGCACATACATACATACATAAATAATTTTAAAAATTAAATGGTATACTTTACATTATCTAATGCGTGATGAGCTACATATGAAACACCCTGAAGGTTGCCATGGGGGCCTAGTTCCTTCTGTTTTGCTTGTTTGTTTGTTTGTTTATTTGTTTGTTTGAAACAAGGGCTCTGTAGCTCAGGCTGCCTCAAACTCACTATGTATCCTGGGCTGGCCTCAGACTCATGGCAACCTTCCTGCCTCATCCTCTTGAGAGTTTGAATTACAGGTATACACCATCATGCCCAGCCCTATTTCTTCTGTTCTGTGAGCCTATGAAATTGGGATCGTTTCATCCCCACTTTACAGATAAGAAAACTGAGGCCAGGGCAAATTAGACAATTTTCCCAAGGTGACAGAAATAACGAAGGATGCAGCCAGGATTCCAGCCTGATCATTCCTAAATTGCATCACATTACGCCTATACAGTCTCCTAATTGCTTCTTGGTATTCTAAAACTCAATACACTTTGGGGGGGAGCAGGGGTTTGGGGCTCACCAGTCCCTTTGCCTATCCTCAGAGGCACAACCATCCCCACCCTCTGTCCCTGCCTTTGTCTGTCATGTGAGAGGACATCAGAGCAGCCAGCAGGGGACACGCAGTGTCTGCCAAGTTTCCATGAGGCTACAGATGCCCGCTCAACACCCAGGGGTCCCCAGCCAAGCTTCCCCGTGGTATGCACCATCTCAGACTGCAGCTGGAGCCATCGAGAGTTGACCCACTACCCGAGTGTCTTCCTTGACCCCCCAGGGGGGCAGCAAGCTCAAAGGAATGAAATTAGCTTTACAGCTCTGGCTTTGTGGTTCAAGCTATGTCAATGGAAAGAAATAAAGGAGAATAAGAAAAATTGCAATAATAATAAAACACCACAAAGTTGTCAAATCCCACTGCTAATTCTATTTGGGTCAGTTTAGGTCAAGTACTGGGCTGTGAGAGCTCCAAAAGGAAGGGGGAAATGTCTTGGGTTTTATATTTTTATGGGGATGGCTATTCTTTTTAATTAAAGAAAATAATCCCCAAAATATGTTGGCTGAGGGAATTTACAAGAGAATGCATCAATGGACTCGGTGGAATTCTCTGAGCTGGCACTGCCAAATTGCAAAATTACACACTGGAAAAGCCAAGCCCTGCTCTTGATTGCAAACAGTCCCAGGGGTGGGGGCGCGACGGCACCCCAAGAAGCCCGGGTCCTCACAGCCAGCTCCCTCCAAAGAGCATGGAACTTCATCGCCGTTGCCCACCCACCCAGGATGTCTTGTTGGTGTCACACAGGAGCAGGGTGGGCTGCCGGCCTCTGCATCCATGCAAGAGGGTGGGGCGCTGGAGAGGCAACGCCAGCCCCGCACCACAGAAAGGTGCCGCCTGCCCACTTGCTTGGTCCACTGAGGACCAGCCCCAGGAGCCGGCAGCTGGCCACCTGTCACCGCAGCTGAGATCTTCTGGTCACACATACACCGTCTCCCTCCACGGCTGCAGCTTCCGCTGCATCTGTGAGCACCGGCAGCCCCCAGAGCCGCCTTCATCCTCCTCGCCCCATTGATGCACACCCCTTCCCCTCCTCCGCTTCTCACACTTTCAAGTCCTCTCCACGTCTCAGCTGCGGTGCGGCTTTCCTTTACCCGATCCTGGAAGGAGCCTCAGTTCAGGACTATCAATAGACTTACTTTAGAGGTTAAAAAAAAAAAAAAATCAAGCTTAGTGAGGTTATGCCAATCTCCCCAGAATGCACAGCTCACAGGAGGCCCCATCCAAGCTCCTGTCCCCTTGGCGTCGACTTGCTAGCGCCCCTGTCCACACACAAACTGTTTGGAAAATGCAACCGCCCAGATGTGCAAGGCATGCTGGCCCGAGCCGGGCTCCACCACGGAGGAGACAGCTCTGACGGGTCCCCAGACCCAGGCAGGGACAGACAACCTGCACTCCGCCCGGCCCGGCCCCCTCTCGGATTCTGTTCTCATGAGCGGGGGTGTGGAGAATGATGCCATTGTCGCGGAGTCTGGGTTGTAAAACATTACAAGGGAATACTGAAACCCACGGCCAAACTGCGTCCTCCGCCGGCAGCCGGCTGAGGAAGGAAGGGCCCCTGGAGACCGTTTTCCGCCGCGGCCGCCTCAATCGGCCTTTTCACCGGAGCAGGTGGCCGGGCTGCGGCGGGGCGGGGTCTGTTTTGTTTTCCCCAGGCGCCGCTTACCCAATTTCTGGCAATACGCTGGGGCAAGCCGAGGACCATAAATTACCAGCTTTCCTGTGGTGAACCCCTCTTCTAACACTTTAATCTGTTACTCAAACGTCAAGGGAGGGGGGCCTTGATCCCCAGAGAACTCGCGTGAGGCCTGAGTCCAGCACCCTGGGGGGAGTCATTCTGGTCTAACACGGGGATGCACCCCCGGCTGGATTAGGTCCCCATGCAAAGAATAAATAGCCCCTTGCTTCTCCGCAGCGCTCCGGTCACCCCATCAGGCACGCACAGCGCCAGCAGGGGATGAGTACAGCACCGCGCGCCATCCCACGGGGACACGCAGAGTGGCCATCGGAAACCCCAGTCTCGGAGCCAGCAACGCCATAGGATTGGGCGGTGCTGAGAAATTCATGACACCGCTCCCACCCGTGGGACAACTCCGGCTTGAGGCTTTGGGCCCTGCTTGCTAAATCTCTACGTAAGGCACTGGAGCCACGTCCAGAGACAGACGGTACTGTACGCAGTGCTGTCCCCTTACTTAAGAGCCCAGCCACAGATGGGACGGCGGATGGCGTGTTCTTTTCTCCAAGCCAGCTGCTCTCCTCTATTTATAGGGCAAGGACAGAAGAATAAGTACCGTTGTTGGGCAGAGAGGTGCGGTCTGTGTTCCCAGCACCCTGGGAGGCTGCAAGTTCGAGCTCAGCGTGGGTAATTCAGTGAAGAACTGCCTCAACATAAAGCAATAAAAAAAGGGGGGAGGGGGGGCTGTCATTGTAGACTAGTATTCCTGAACGCTGGATCAGGCCCCAGCGCTGGGAAACAAAGAAAAAATAAAAGAGTATCTACCTCATAACATTGCGAAACAGCACAGGGCTTGAAAAACACAGCGCTCGACAGCGCCAGCTTGTAAATCACGCATCGCGTTTTGACAGAGCCTTACAGCGCAAGAAGGCCTATGAATGCCGCTGTCCCCAAAGATTAGGTATTTATTTTCAGCACATCCGTTTTTCTAGGGAGAAGTCTGCGCTGCCATGGCTGCTCTAAGGGGTTGATGACTCTGAGCAGGGATTTAGCCGACGCTAGAGCTGGCTCTAGAATGATTGAGACAGTCCTGGCCCAGCTGGACCTACGGCCGTGACAGCCCCTGGGTCCCCATTCGCTACCTGCAGAATGCAGAGCACAAGGCCCACCTCACGCGATAGTTGTGCACGCCCCCCCGAAGAAGGGGCTGGCGGGAAGCCAGGTGGAAAGACTCAGCTGCAGAAACGCTTCTCCTGAGCTCACGGGTGTGGGGGTGTGGGGGTATCAGAGAATCTCGCCGGGGAGCTAGCGTTGAACCAAACAGCTTGATTTCAGTGTGCGCTCATAAAACTAGCGACGGTGACCAGTTTAGCAGCGTGTTAGTTTTATTCCTTTTTGAGCGACCTCTGGAGAGAGGATGAGGTGGAGGGTGGAGACGAGACTTGTGGAAGGCGGAAGGTGGCGCGGGACCTGGGCGAGAGGACCTGAGAACCCCTCCCTGCCCTCCAAGGGATCCCTAAGGCCTCCTTTCTCCCAGGGGAGATCACGAGGGTTTCTTTGGTCCTGCGTGCATAAGTCAAGGCGCTCCAGGTGACCGCTGATCCTGACCATGTCACCAAAGGAAATGCTTTTATTACTTTTCAGTACTAGAGAAAAGGGGCTCGTGGGCACCCACAGGAGCTCTACCCCTGAGCTACCCTCCAGCCCTTTTCTTCTTTTCTTTTTTTTTAGACAAAACCTCTCCAAGTTACTAAATTACCCAGGCTGGGCTCATATTTGTAATCATCTTGCCTTAGTTTTCCAAAGTACAAATGCACCACCACACCCTACCACAACTGCTTTTGCGTAAATGCTAAATGTTCTGCATATTAATATAAAAGTCCACCATCCCCCTTGTAGCCACAAAAAAAAAAAAAATTAAAACCTACAGAGAAAAATATAATTTTAATGGAAGAATATTGACTCCCAGGATGCAAGAGTTGGGAATTGGAGCCTTGCGCAGGGGTAAAGATGTGGAAATCTCTCTAGAGGAGTGTGTTTCAATATTGGCTGACACCATAATTGTCTGAAGAATTTTTTTAAAAATTACTGGCACCTAAGCTTGACCCCAACGAGTCTGATGTCATTGTTTTAGGGTACAGCCTGGATGTTTTGGAGTTTTAAAGGTTCCCTGGGAGGAGAAAAATAAAGCTTTCCATGGAAAAGAACACACTGTGCAGTTCCATTTCTATAAAATTCTATAGCAGGCGGATCTAACCTGTTGGGGAAGCTGGTTGGAACATCACCCCTAGTGGGGAGGAGAAGGTGAGGAGTGGCGGAAGTGGGAACGCAGCGATTTTCTGATGGGAAGGTTTAACATTTTGATACACGCTTGGGTTTCACGAGTATATATGCTTGTCAAAAAGTGGTGCAGGGCCTAGGGTGTAGTTCGGTGACAGAGGGAGGCCCCAGGTTCAATGCCCAGTGCTGAAGACTCTGAAGAGCGCACCTAAGATTTGCATGTATCACTCTATGCAAATACAGCAAAAAAAAAAATCTTCCCCAGCAAAAATGGAACCCTAGTTTATGATGTACATGCTGAAGTGGTTAAGCATGAAACACGAGCAAGTCCACAGCTCAATTTGAAATGCACCAATGGGGAAAAGAGTGGATGGACAAATGGATGGGTGGGTGGGTGGGTGGTGGATGGATAGGTGAATGGATAGATGGATAGGTGAATGGACAGATAGGTGGGTCAATGAATGGGTGGGTGGATCTGTGGATGGGTGGGTGGGTAGGTGGATGGATAGATGGATAGGTGGGTGGATGAATGGGTGGGTGGATGGGTGAGAGGGTGGATGGATGGGTGGGTGGGTGGGTGGATGGATGGATGGATAGATGGATGGATAGATGGATGGATGGATAGCTAGATAGGTGGATGAGTCAGTGGATGGATGGATGGATGAATGGATGGATGGATGGATGGATGGATGGATGGATGGATGGATGGGTGGATGGGTGGGTGGGTAGATGGATGGATAGATGGATGGATGGATGATGGATGGGTGGATGGACAGACAGTGATAAAGTGAATAGAGCAAAAAGAGTAATTATAGAACTTAAGTGATCAGTACATGGGTGTTTACGGAGTCATTTTTCCATGTCTTTTCTGTACGTCTCCAATGTTTCACAATAAAGCACTGAGGAGGGCACCGCTGGCGACTCCGGCCTCCGCAGTTCTGCTCTGAAGACAAGGGCCGTCATTTCTGCAGAGTGGCGCACCACGGGCCTGATTTCCAGAGGTTCTCGCATCCTTCTGCTCGCTCCTTCCTGGGAACCAAGGAGTTACCCAGGGTGACCAGCGGACATGGCCATCAGGTCACCAGAGTGCTGGAGAGCAGCCTCTGACATTCGCAGAGCCATAACCCGGCACCTCCTCATGGAAGGCCCTGGAAAAGGGACTTCCAGTGGTTTCCAAGGAAAGCTGGTATCCCCAGAAAGCCTGAGAAATGCTGTTCAAATGTGGGAAGTGGAACCCCAGCAGCTCAGCTGCAGAATAACAACAATAACAAGAACCAGGAAGAAGAAGAATAGTACCTGGCATGGGTCACTAGTAGAGTGAGCACGTTGCATATTTCTAGCACCAAAAAACAATGAAATAAGTTTTTTAAAAGGGCCCAGGAGCTGAGCCAATACTCCTTCAAGAAGACATGCAAGTGGCCAGCAGGTTTACACAGAAATGCTCAGCCTCAGTGCCCCAAAGCACTGAGGAGACACCACAGCCTGGAGGAGATGGCTGTTACCCCTGCAAGGATGGCCACCATTGAGTGACAGAGATAAGTATGGAGGAGGTGGTGGGGAAGGGAACCTTTCCAGGCTGTTGGTGGGAACACAGTTTGGTGCAACCATTATGCAGAACACAGGCAGGCTCCCCAACAAGCTAAAAATAGAACTACTGCAGGACCCAGTGATCCAACTGCTAGGTCTCTACCCAAAGGACAAGGGTTCTGGAGGGCTGAAAGGACATCTGGACCCCTATGTCCACTGTAATGCTAATCCCACCAGCTAAGATATGCCATCCACCCAGGAGATAAAAGGATGAGGGAAACGTGGTGTGCACTCACAGTCCAGTACTGCTCAGCCTTGAAAGGGACAGAAATCCTGTCACTTGAGACCACATGAGCGAACTTGGAGGTCACGCACTAGGGGAGACAAGCCAATCATGGCCTCACTCACAGTCAAGATCTAACCTCCTCAAATTCCTTGCAGCAGGGAGTAGAATGATGGTTGTCAGGGGCTGGGGCGACACTGGTCGAGAAATGCAAAGTTTCTCATATCCCTGCAAGAGAAATGCGTTCTAGAGACACCCTAAACAGTACAGCGCTGTGGTAGGTACTTGACGCATGCTAATGGAATAGATCCGAAGTGTTGTCACCCGGAAGAAAAGAGTGTGAGCTCAGCACGCGCAAAGGCCACAAGGCAAGAAGTAAAGAAGGAAGGGAACAAGGGGAGGGGCGGAAGCGGAGGGAAAAGGGGGGGAGAGGAGGAGAGTGAAGGGGAGGGGAAGGAAGAAAAGGGGAGGAGCTATGAGGGGAAAGGATGGGAAGGAAGGGGGAGGGGCAGGGAGGGGAAGGGCAAAGAGAGAAAAGGAAGGAGGGGAGGGAACTCTAACTATGTGAGGTGGCAGACGTGACAATCAGCAGGAATGCGATTGTTTTACAATATGCACATGCATCGGAATGTTGTCGTACCTCTGAAGGGGACAGTTTTGTCTAACTATACCTTAACAGAGACAGGAAAAATGTTGCCAAGAGAACTGCTCACCACACTGCCCTGGAAAGTGGGACTATGGGGACAGACACGGGTAGCAGGAGGGCGATGTTCTGGCAGTGCGGGGAAGGGTAGGGGCCGTTCTAAACATCCATGCCCTTGACAGAACGTGCCACGCAAGACGGAACCCTTCACACGAACCCCAGGTCTACAGCGTTCCTCAGGCTGCTGCAGCTTCCCCAGCACAACCTCTCTCCTGCTCCCACAAACACCCCCTTCCCCTGGAGAAAGCCATGTCACCAGGCAGATGACAGCCAGGGCAGGGGGTTCACGCCACCTCCAGAACGTAGTGTTGGAAATCACCCCTCGCTAGTCAGGCGCTGAGATTCCCTTAACAAGCATGGCAACACGGGTACGCTAAAGCTTCCACTGGAAAATTCATCCTTGGTGGTCAGGAGCTGAGAATTAGTTCAAAATCAGCAAGAAACCGGTAACAGAGGAAAGGCCCCTAGGGAAGGATGTTACCCTTCGAGGGGCCCCAGTTCAAAGAAGACTTTAAAATTGTTGGAAATGTTTCTTTATTTCTATACTGTCACTTTTCTTCTCAGAGGGCCTCTTGCTCTCAGTAAATTCAGCCTGACCCACCCTAGAGGCACAGGTGGGGGCGGTCACTGGGCCCCACAGACGTGGTCAGTGGCCGCGTAGACTCCTCTAATACCCAGGGCCTGGGCCTAAGTATTGGGTGGGCACCAGTCAAGCTAAGATGTCCTGGGCTCCCAATTCTGATGCCCACTTTCTGGGTGGGCTGTCCCAGATCTACACGAGCCCAAGTGGAGACTCCAGGGACCTCACTTCTGGGGCCACTCTGCCAGAGGTCCACTAAAACAGAAGGTGTGACACACAGCCACTGTTAATGCTCTCTACACAGAAATGGGAAAGCCCGAACCCCAAAGCTTCAATAAAATGCTCTAGGTATAATGTGGGTTGATTCAGCAAAATGTTTAAAATCCCAATCCAAAATGCTTCTGGTCCTGAGTGTTTTGTTTGTTTGTTTTGGGGTTTTTTTGCTTGTTCGGCTGGTTGGTTGTTTTGGTTTTTTTCCAGGACCAGGGTTCAAACTCATGACCTTGCACTTGCCAGGCAGGCACTTGTGCCGCAGAGCTATCTCCTTGGCCCTCCTGAGCATTTGGACTAAGGAAAGCTCCAGGAATAGGTTGCTCATGGCCATTCCTCGCTAGGAGAAGCAGGAAACTCCAAGGGGGACGGGGGGGAGGTGCTGCTGCTGCTGCTGCTGCTGCTAGTTCAGATTCTTGTGCTGATGGCTTATGCTACAGCGGTCAGAGCAGCAGATGGATGTAGCAAAAAGGAGGATCTCCTCCACCCTGCAGAACCCAGCTCAAAGCCCAGCCCTGCCTCTTACCCACCTGCACGGTGTCGTGTAGGCTGGCATCTGCCCTCTGCAGGAGAAGCACCATGTCTCAAGACCTAATGGCAACAGAACGTCCATCCAGGCCAGGCCCCGGGCTCCGGGCTTCCGTATTAGCTGAGCAGTTTCCAAGGCAGCATCATACTCCTTGCCATTCCTTCTGGGGGAGAAGGACTCTTTCTCTCCCCCGAGAAGCTGGACCACCCACGTACATCATGCTCAATTAACAGGATGCAATGTGAGGGACACGTGGTGACTTCCAAGGTAAGGATGGCAAAGGACATCTGGCTTCTGCCCCTTGAGAGTGTGGATACTCAGAGAGCCCCACGCTGCAGAGGTCATGTGCAGGCACCCGGGAGGATGGCCTGGCAAGGTGCTGATGGGAACCAGATCAGTGTGGCTACTGAGCAGACCCCATCAACACTGTAGCCAGTGAGGACCCCCAGAGAGCTCTTCCAAAATCCCAGAGTCACAGGTCACAGGGAACTCTGCAATCTTCCAGGTACTTCCTGCTTCGCCTGGCACAGAGACACGCAGCCCAGGTAATTCATAGGGCGCAACAGGGGCATGACAGATTGCACCCATCGGGCCCCAGGGGACTTGGATGGCTCTGAGCCCTTCAAGGAAGAGCTGAGGTCGCTAGTACCTCCTTGCCTTTTAGTGGGCTGCAGATGCACCGGGGAAAGCCTGCGGCACACCCACAGCCAGAGTCAGCTGGCCTGGCTTTAGCATCGCACACAGAGGGCCGACGGGCGAGGCTGGGAGCCTGGGCCCCTCAGCCAGTGTGCATGGGATTGGGAGTCGTTTTTCACACAGCAGCAGCGTCCATGCACACTGGACTTTGGCCCATAACACTTTGGGGAGGTGATGGCTCCTTTAAGAGGCGGGGCCTGGCTGGGGAAGTTGGAGCGCTTGAAGGCCCTACCGAGGCCTCACTGCTTCTTGTCTATCTTGGCATCCCGGGCACCATGCACTGAGCAGCTTCCTGCGTGGGGCCCTGCTGCCATGTTCCTCACCACAGACCCAGCACAACGGGCCAAGTGACTGTGGATGGAACCCTCAGGCACCAGGAGCCAAGGGAAATGTTGTCCTTTCAAGCCTGTTCCCCAGGGATACTGTGCTCCAGGACTGGAAGTGTAACTCTCAGAGCACAGGTGTGACCTCACTTTGTCTTTGCAGGGGCCCTGGAGGTGGTCCTATCATGAGCCCCCATTTTACAGACAGGAGAACAGATCCTCAGAGGAGCAGGGGAGCCTCGGGGCCACTCACGATGGTGGCCTGGTCCCCAAACCCAAGGCTTCCTCTCCATCCACAGGCCCTCATCCTGCGAGCTTTGATTCATGTCTACATCCCCAGTGCCTAGCATGCAGCTAGCCCTTGATAACGACGTTGGCTGAATACACAAACCAGCAGATCAAAACCTAAGTCTCCGGGCCTCAGTTTCCCCTCCTGGGATGGGGAGAGTTGGACTAGATGCCCTTCCCTGTGCCCCCACCTCTCTGACAGTCCATGCCACGCAGCAGCTCACCGGGTACCTCATCACAGTGCCCCCAGATGACCTCTGAGGTGTTTGGAATCTGGCCCCAACCCCAGAGCCCTAGACCTGCAGGACCCTGGCACTGCTTTGCTACTGGCCCAGAGGACCTTGATCAGCTCAGCTCCATCACTTCCACAGCTAGGAAGAGTCTTTAGCCTCTGCCACTGACATAACGCTCAAAGACAAAAGGGTCCTGGAGACTCAGTGGCCTAAGCAACTGCCCGGCAAGTACAAGGTCCCCGGTTTGATCCCTGGTACAACAACAACAAAAAAAAGTGTCCTGGAGACAGGCGGCTCTGGGAGGCTCAGCGGCTCTGCTTGTCTGTGTATCTGCTGAATCTGTGTGTTTCGCCCATCCGCCAAAGCCTGCTACCAGGCCCGCTACTCAGCGACTGCCATTTTCCTCTGGATCAGCTTTAAGTTCATCTACCTTTCTTCCCTCCCTCCCTCTCTCCCTCTGCCATTCCTTTCTTCCTTCTTTCCCTCCTTCCTCAGAACTTAGTCTCATTCTAAGCAACAGCATCTAGGAAATAGCAGCACCGGCACGCCCGTGCATGTGCGCACCATCTACAATTGGCCCGTTTGCCACCAGTGCCCCCGGGGACATGGAGTTCGAAAAGGCTGACTTTCAGAAGAGGGGTTTAAGTCCCAGCTGGGCCTCTTCGAGCAAGCCTTGCTGCACAGGTTCACCAGCAGCTGCAGACAGGATGTTTAACGGGTTGATGTTCTCCTCTGCTATCCTATGGCTCTCTCAGCTTTACAGAAAGTAAAGATCACGACTGAAACTGGAAACCATCAGTGAAGTTGGGAAAATAAGTCAAAGGCCATCGGCCTTTTGGCGCACAGGGAAGGGCGAGCACCCAAACATTTGCCAAGTGAATCCAGAGGTCCTTCGTGTGAACTTTAAGAATTGTGCCCGGCCCTTCCCAACCCCACCTTACTCCCCTTGCAGATCCAGTGGATGGAAACATCATCCCTCCTGCCCGCCTCCTGCAGCCAGCTGTCACCGGGTGTGTGGCGGACAGGAAACAGGATTGCGAGATTAGCACTGAGCCTGCCGCTCCTGCCCGACTCGTTATCACGGCTGAGTACACAGAGCCACCAGCCCCACTTGTCACTACCTGCTGCAACCCAGGGGGTGGGGACAAGAGCCAAAAATAAATTCTGAGCAAGGGCAAAACTGACAGGGACAGAGAGTCTTCCTCCAGATCGGGTCCGTTTTCCTGAGTGTGACCCAGGTGTGGTGGCCCAGGCCTATAATCCTAGCACTCGGGAGGCTGACGCGGGAGCATAGCCATAAGTTCAAAGCCAGCCTGAGCTGCGTGGGAATTTCAAGGCCAGCCTGGGTCACATAGCAAGACGAACTCGAGAAAAATCAAAGAAAAATATTGCTTCTTAATGAATGCAGGCTAAGATTCAAGCCCTCTAGGCACATTTACTTACTCTATTCTTAAACATAAAGTGGAGGCTGTGTTTATTTGTGCCCATTTTACAGAGGGGGACACTGAGGGCCAGTAAGATCAAGTGGCATGTCCAAAGTCACATGGTAATAAGCGCAACTTCAGGCTTGGCCCTGGGCTCGCCTGATCTCACAGCTACTTCCTCCCTCACCTTCGCTGGGGACATCGTGGAAGGACTGGGAAACAGACGCCTCTGCCTGGGCGTCTCAGCAGCTGGGATCCCCTGCACATTCCCTGTCTAGGAGGATTCCCTTCCTGTCTGACATCTGCCTCACGCTTTCTGAGGGCAGGGACCCAGGCTGCTGACCCTGCTGGCTTGGCCAGGGCTTCTGGGAGGAAGGAAGGAGTCACAGGGGGACCAAGGATGGTTAGGACACCGTGCAGGATGATCTAGGGGGAGAGCTGGAGGGGATGGAACTTGTGCTCTGGGGCTAAAAGCCACAGGAAGCGCTTGTTTAGGTCCAGGACTTCTGCTTCAGCAGAGTGAGACAGACAGCAGGACAGAGGAATAGAACTACGACAGGACTGGATGGCAGGGGATGGGTGTGATCAGTGGGAGGAGGAGGTGTCCAGCAGAGCCCTCGGCTGGGAAGTGGTCCCTCCGGTGTGTGTCTCCCAACAGCCTGGACAATGTCCGGAGAGGAGGACGGTAGGCAGGCTAAATCGGTCAGGAGGCTGCCGTGGCCAGAGGGTGGGGGGTTGGGTCATGCGGGCTGGGAACAGAAAGTCTGGGGAGGCTGAGCTGCGTGGAGGAGGTGGAATCAGGGGTATGCACAGGGGCACCCCTGGAGGAGGTAGGCTCAGTAGGATGTGGAGATGGGCTAGCTGGCGGGGAGGGGTGACAGGTGGCCCCGAAAAGCTACTGTCCCTCTGCTCTTGACCTTGCAGAAGGACAGAAGGAGAGAGAGACCACAGAACCTTCAGGAGCAGGCTGATCATAGGAGGGCAGCCCTTCAGGGCTGGGCCTTTAGCCCTTGCGGGAAACAACTGCCACAGGGGAATGGTGTTGGAAATGCTCTAAGAACAAAAACTGAGAAGTCTGAGGACCACGAACAGCTGCACCCTTCTCAGCTAAGATGTGATTAAAAAATAATAATAATACAGGGTTTCGATATGCAGTCCAAGTTGGTCTTAAACTCACTACGGGCGTAGCCTGGGTTGGCCTTGAATGCCCAGGGATCTTCCTGCCTCAGCTTCCGAGTGCTACAATCACAGGTGTACAGTGTCACGGCTGGCTCTATGAGGTGACTTTTGTTGTCCCTGTTTCCACCAGGACTAAAGACTAGAGACCGTGGGACTAAATCTCATTTCACTATCAAAACGTCGATGCTTAAAAATGAAAAGAGAGGTTTAAAGAATACTTTTCCACAACTCACTAATTTTTCTACGAGAAATCACCTCAGGAGTCCACAACTGTGCAAGGCAAACCAGCTACAGACCCAGGAATGCACAGGCATGCGCTGGTACGGTCACACCTGAGAAGGTCAGGGTGGACTCATTTTTCAAAAGCCTGCAAAATCAGATCTGGTAAGCCCGCTACCTAAAACTAAGCTCCCCTGGCACACAGTTCTAAACCCACTGCCCAAACCACAAGGTCGCGGCCTTTCTCTCTCTTTGAATGGGTAAGACTGTGCGGCAGCCTGACTCTGTCTCCCAAACAGCATTAGTAAAAACATCCTAAATGACTGTTTTACTTTGAAACCCTAACTCCACCAGAAGTAGGAAGAGGAGGGGGGAAAATGCCTTGGTCCAAGGCATCTGAGAGATCAAGATGTTATTTCCAATTCTCCCAACATATGGAGAGTTACTTTGGAAGCCTATCAAGGGGTAAAGAGAATATTTGACAAAATCGGCCAGACTCGTTCAATCCTTTCCAATCAGGCCCAATTCCCACTCTGTTCATTCGCCGTAGCCCCTTCTATTTGTCATATCAGCGACTGTGACCACAGGATATGTAAAAATACTGAGCAATTTTCAGCACCGGCTTCCAATCCCTCGATGCCCTGGACACCATATGGTGTCAAGTTGGTCTGTATTTCTCCCCCAGGAAATCAAGCCATTAACTTCTCTCTCATTTACCAGGAGTTGTTGCCAGAAAGCAAAGCCTTCATCGGCTATGACTTATGAGAGGAAAAGAGAAACAGGGCCCATCGGGGCAGAGGCAGCAGAGGGAAGGGAAGAAAGTGTAAGTCTGGCTCCCCGGGTAGAGACAGCATTAAACCTCTCTGCTGGGAGGGTCCCCTCCAGGTGGCCTCACGGGGTCAGCCACACAGGAAGTGGGACAGGCGCATGGGTCTCAGGCGCCCCATGCTCTGTATCTGGCTTTATTTGTGCAGGAAAGCTGGTGGCAGGGAAGCTGGGGGTGACGCGGGCCACATGTGGAGGCGGAAGTGGGGGAATGCAATGTCCTACCTTTGCATTCTCGACATTCTATGCAGCTCCATGTCATCACTGCCCCGGAAGCCTTTGGCGAAGGGGTTGTTCTCGATCTTCAGCTGCGTGATCTGAAGGAAGAAGGGGAGAGAGAGCATGCGCTGAGGCTTGGCGAGGCTTGGTGGCTGCGGGACAACCTCCAGCGGGGAGCTAATAATAGTTGTCATAGAAATGTGGCCGAAGGAAGATTAAGCAGCCACAAACCGGGACCTAGCACTCCACTCCGGCGGAGGCTTTGAACGGTATCCTAGATCAAGCTGCTTTCACAAGGGGAAAATAATCTGGATTCGCTTTGCTCATTAATTTGAGTCATACTCTGCCCTATTCCAGCTGGACTGGCAAGTGCGTGCGTGCGTGCGTGCGTGCGTGTGTATTAATCTTGGTGTTTGTGTTTCAAACACAATCTAGGCTTTAACATTGGCCCTGCCTCCCCCTTGGAAAGTTGTACCCCTGGCACTGTTGTTGAGTATCTGGAAGGGTGGTAATCTCCCATTTGTGGGGGGGAAAAAGTCTTGATTATTGCTCCCCAAAACACTACTGTGTTTCAAGTTCGAGTTTCCCAGAGAGAGCTTGTAGCCCAGGTGGAAAGCGCTCCCCAGTAAAATAAATGCCAACACATGTAGCAATCACAGATCTGATCACTATCTCCAAAGCACCTCCGTTCTCTTGGTAGGAAAGAGAAAGCCTCTGGAGAAATCAGCGCTGCGAGGCGCAGAGCCTAGTGGCAGAATGGGATCTTTCTGCCTGTTTTGGTTCCAGGCCCAGCACTTTAATTTAAACCATCAACGCATACGATATTAGTGTGAACGCACAGTAGCCAGCCTAGGTGACGGAGCACATCCATATGGAGTCGCTGGAAGGATTTCCTACACACGGAGTGTGAAGCGAGTTCCCAGGAGGAGGACCACACTCCAGACAGCGGGGTATCGTGACTCCAGCTTCAGCACCCAGGGCTCCCTCCCCTCAGGGCCGCCACGGCTCTTGAGCACCTGTGCACTGCTGGGCTTCATATTTTTATTTACATCAAACTACTTCTATTGAAATGTATTCTACCCAGAAATGTTAGAGCACCCATCCACAGGACAAACTCACACCGCTTGTCACTGAATAGAAAGAGAACAGTAACATCTAACTCTCTCTACGGGCGATCCCTGAAAGCTCTCGCCCCACAGCCTGCCTTCCCCTGGCTGCAAGGGACAGGCCACTCGTAGAGAAATATTTAACAGAAGCTAATATGAAACTAAAACTAACACACTGTCTCTCTCCTGGTCTCTCTCTCTCCTTCTCCCTCTCTCTCTTTCTCTCTCCCTCTGTCCTGCTGTCTCTTTCTGATAGATAATGAAATATAGAACAGCTAAGCCAGGCATGGTAGTGCATGGCTATGATCCCAGCACTCACAGGTGACAGGACAGCTTCAAGTTCAAGAGCAACCTGGGCCACTCCGTGAGTTCAAGGCCAGCCTAAACTGCATGATGAGACCCAGATCTATCTATATATATATATATATATATATATATATATATATATATATGTAATGTTTCCCCCATCATTCCATCATATCTGAGCACATCTAAAATCCAACTCAAAACTAGATAGATAGACCGAGGGAAGAAGGCCAGGGGTTGGAGGGAGCGGGGACGGTGGAGCGATGGGCAGGCAGGACGCAGGGGACTTCTTGAGTGGCAGAAGGACCTCCTTTCTACAGCAGTGAGCAGTAGAGGTGCATCTTCCTGCCAAACCACAAAGCAGGCAACGCGGACGGGGCGCTGAGTCTCAGTGTACACAGTGGACACTAAGGGTTGAGTGAGAACATCTGACACAGATGTGCCCTTCTGGTGGGGACATTGAGGGTGCAAGAGGTTGCACACATGGAGGAGAGATGTCGTATGGGGATTCTCTGTACTTTTCAGGTAACTTTGCTGTCAACCTAGTACTGCTTTTTTATAAGGTCTATGGAAAAATGCCTTTACCCGTGTGCAGTCATGCACACACATGTGCATTCCCATCCTCTCCTTCCCTCTTTTCTTGCCTCATTTTTTTTCATTTATGTATTTGATACAGGGTCTCACTATGCAGCTCAGACTCACACTGATCCTCCTGTTTCAGCCTCCCCAGCCCTGGGATTACAGGCACAGGCCACCACGCTCGGTTTCAGTGGTTGGCACAGTGCACCCAGAGATTTGAGGCCGGCATGGCATATGATACCAGAGATTGAACCTGGGCCCTTGTGCTTGCTGGGCAGGCGCTCAGACCACCAAGCCATCTTCTCAGCCCCTCCTTCATTGTTTTTGACTGAGCCCATTTTGCAGCTTTCTGAGCTTGTCCTTACTCTAGCATGAGTAGGGAGATCTTCAAAATCTCCTTAGGAGACCACCTTTCAGATGCACACCCTTGAATCCAGTTATATTTTAAGAATCAAGGGGCCCACGACCTGTGGGGCTTACTTTCCCACTCAAGTTTTGCCACCGTGAAATCCAACCCAAGGAATGACCAAAGAATATTTGAGCGAACACAAAAAGGGTCAATGAAAACCAGATCGTTTCCATGGGGGCAAAAGAAATCCTCAGCCTTACTCCATCCTGGTCCTTACAAGTGTGGTAGACAATGAGGAAGAAAACTCAAAGAAAACCCAAGGCTGGATTCAGGACCCGGCTCTACTGCAACTAAACCCCAAGAGCTGAGGGTCAAAACCTGCCCTGAGAAGAAGGGAAAGGTGGGAGCTGTAACTTAACCCAGTGAAAGCCTTGTGCCCAGACCACTTCCTTACATTTCCAGCAGGTTTGCTGTGACCTCCCACGCCCTGCAGGGCTGAGGATGGGACCTCACTGTCCAGCCCCATCCCCGGACTATCTTCCCCTCCCACAGCCACCTAAGTCTTGTGCTCATCATCCCAGTCTGCAGAGTTCTGCCTGCGTAGCAGAAGCACAGCCTGCTGCACAGATGCTGGGGTATGTGTGCTGATTTTACACATTTCTTTGGGAGGTTGAGCGTAGATGCCCACAGCACCAAAGAGTTCTCCTTGAGCAGTGTTTACCGCAAGCCTATCTGGCAGTGAAACACTGTCGCCTTCTGCCCACAGCCACCGACACCACAACCAGGCCTACAAAATTCCCTGCCTCATAGGTTACTCATGGGTCCCTAGACCGACACACCTGCATGGTCCAGGTCTACCAAAGGCCTCCACTGAGATGAATTTCTACTCAGGGAACAAATGCACACTCTCTGAAATAAGCATAAAAATGGATTTCCAGAGGGAGGAGCGGGTGGAAGAAAACAAATACAAATACCAGTTCCAACTGGTGAGACAGAGGGTTGTAAAAATTAATGAGAATAATTGTTGTGAATTCTTGCTTTTGAAAAAAAAAAAAAAACTTTGCGAGAGCCAAACATCTTAATTATGTCTCTCTATTAGGGGTTCATTTCCTGGTCCCAACCAGAAAACTCATACCTCATAAATATGGGCTCCATACACAATGATTTAAGCAGGAGGAAAATGCCTCTTGATGGGGGAGTAAGTTAATATTGGGGGATAGACGTGCTTGCATACATGGGCATTGTTGCGAGCCGGGAAATGAAATGCCCACGTGACTCTCTTAACACCTAAATATTTCTAGGGTTTGCTCTGAGAATTGCTGACAAGCCCGGCGAGGACTTTACAAAAACATGTTTCACAGAGTGAATGTTGTTGCTGGGGAAGATTCCAGTGTTTAAATATCTTTTTCAAGCTGTCAATCGTCTAGGGAAATAACTCCCAAATCCATCTCCGAAGTGCAGCTGGGCTGAGGAAATCCCTCTAGTCATTAGGAGCCCCGTGGTCCCCGGGCCGTGGAGACTCTCCCGCTCACTTCCCTCCACCAGAGTGTGCTGAGCCCTTTGACCCAAAAATATGGAAGCCAGTGTGGGCCAGCATCGCCCTGACACCTGAATCACACGGATCGCTTTGCTTTCCCCGCCTTTCTATCCCAAGCAAAATGTTAAGCAAACAGTCCTTGAAATTGATGGCATGCTCAGGGAACGGACCAAAGAAACCACAAGGACTAACATTGGTAATTATTTTTTCCACCACAGCAATAAAAACTTACTGAACATCTTAGTGTTTTAGATTCTAAAATAGTAAGGGAGTGACCCTCGTAGGCCAAAAGTTTTCCAGAGTCTACACTGTGAATGGGGTTGCCCTGCTAATAATAAACCCATCCATCAGGTGCTCAGCCAATGGCTCCAGTCCTTATTCTCAGAGATAATCTTAGTTAATCCTCACGGGCCCTTAAAATCCTTTTAAAAAAAAAAAAGTGGGTGCTTTTTTAATCCCCATTTTATAGACAGGGAAACTAAGTGAAGGGCTCCACCCAAAGCCAAGTAGATCTGAACCCAAGCAGTCTCCCCCCATCCCCCAGACTCCATCTGAGACTACACTAAGTAAGAATTCAGCTGGCTTCAACCCATGAAGTCAGAAGTCTCAGCACCTAGCCCAGGTGGGACAATAAAGCCACGAGACGGAGTCTACAAATCTCGCACGGCCCCCGCCCGCTCCGTTAACTCACACATCATATATCCATGCAGGAAAGGCCTGCAGACGCCCTGCTGCTGCCTGCAGAAGTGCCCTGCTGTGGACCCACTTCTCACACAGATGGCAGGTGCCTTTGGGACACATACAAAGCAGAGGAAAAGCTCACATGAGGCAGGATGACCAGAAGCACTCCTAGGAAATCCCTCATCCCATGGCAAGGAGTCTATCAGGCTGGCCTTCAAGAACTTCCTGTGCAACTCAATACACTGGACTCACTGGCCCAACTCAGAGAGACGAGAAAGCACCTCGCCGTAGCATCTTCAAACATACACATACGCGAGTGCATCGCTGGAAACATATGTTTTTAGATGGGTGAGCTCAGAGACACAGGATGCCGCGTGTGGTTGTCAGTTTGTGTGCGTCCACCAGTTAGTTGGGCATGCATGTATGCACACAGATCCCTAAAGATACACTTCAGGGAATGCATTTCTAGGAGTCTAAGAGTCACTGGACACAGCTATGAGTGTGGGCGATAGATTTACTGGTAGGTAGGCATGTGCATGTGCGTCAGACTTGAAATGGCTCTTGTAGAGTCCCGCACCTCGCTGCAGAGGGGTGTGTGTGTGTGTGTGTGTGTGTGTGTGTGTGT
>PVKN010011841.1:0-21297 GCA_004027915.1 Capromys pilorides
CTGAGCCCTCCTAAGCAGGCGCTTTAGACCACTGAACCATCTCGCCGGCCCCAGATAGACGATTTATAATCCTTAATACAATGTAGTACTTTGTAGTCATTGTTTATTTATTTATTTGTTTGTTTGTTTGTTTGCTTGTTGTGTTTGTTTGTTTCTTTATTTATTCATTTTGTGGCTGGCTCAGCCTGCCCTGGTGGCGGCGCTGGCGCAGCATGTGGTGCCGGGGATCGAACTGCAGTCCCCGCAGTTGCCTGAGCCCTCCTAAGCAGGTGCTTTAGACCACTGAACCATCTCTCCGGCCCTGTAGTCATTGTTACATGGTATTATTTGAAGACTTAAGATTTAAAAAAATCTGTACATGGGTAGTACATATGCACATTTGCCCCCTGAATATTTTGTGTATTTCATATTGAGACCTAGGTGGTTGAATCAGTGAATGCAGAGCCCAGAGATACAGAGGGCCAGTTGCACGTGTGTGCACATCTATGTGTACATGTGAGTACGTATACCATAAGCAATTACGAGTAACTGCGTTCACTCCTAGCTTTCATGTAGAAGAAGGACTTAGAAGGGACATCTGCTGCCTGTTCAAAGACAAGCTCACTGGGTTTGACGTGACATTCCCATTTAGCTAAACACTTCACAGCTGTGGGGACCAGGAATCTAGCTCCCTGCCCACCTTTGTGCACACTCCTTCCCTTAATTACTGATGTGACAGGTGTGTGGAGGCAGGAGTGGGGCAGGGAGCACTGTTGGCTGAGAGAGACAGATTGCTACTTAACAGGCAGGGGCATCTGGTCATTTCTGAAGTCTCTGAAAATGAAGGTTGTGCTCCTCAGGCAGGTGCTTGAAGGGACCCTTGTGTCAGTTGGCTTGACCTTCCTAATCTCTAGTCATTTATTTTCCATACCTCCTTCCCTGCAGCGATTCACAGGAAGTTGACCTCTAAGGGCTGATTACTTACATATGTCACTAAGAAAAGGTCAAGGAGGATAGGAACAAGGCACCTAATTTTTTGATGTTTCAGGTTTTAACATTCTAATAGTTTGGGATGAAAATGGCAGCAAGGTAACAAGAAGTTCCCTGAAAAACAAAGACAAGGGGCTGGCAAAATGGCTCAGTGGTCTAAAGTGCGTGCTTAGGAAAGCTTAGGCAACTGCAGGGACTGTGGTTTGATCCCCCACCACATGCTGTGCCAGCCCCACCCCCAGGACAGGCTGAGCTGGCCATAATATCTAAATAAGTAAATAAATAAATAAATAAAAATAAAGTTTAAAAAAAAAAAAAAAAACAAAAGCAACCTCCCCCCCTCCCCCAACTCAGACAGTTGCTTTTTGGAGATATTGCCAGCCCCTCCTCCTGTGCCTGCCCCACGCCAGCTCCTGAGTCATCAAAGGCGGTGCCAGTCACTTTCATGTCAGAAATTATCCTGTCTAGGATTGTTTGTGTCATTTTCCTGCAAGCAGCATAGAGCCCAATATTGAATAGCCCTTAGCAGAAATGCCAGGTACCAGACAAGTTTGGGTTTCAGACTTTTTAGGTTTTGGAACAATTTATCCTAAATGAGACATTTTATAAATGAGACTCAAATATCAATATGAAATTCGTGTTTCATATACATCTTATGCATAGCCTGGAGGTTTTTTTTTTTTTTTGTCTTTTTGAGACAGGGTCTCACTATGCAGTTCAGGCTGGCCTTGAGCTCACTTTTATAGCCCAGGCTGGTCTTGAACTCTCACTGATCTTCCTACTTCAGCCTCCCAAGTGCTGGGATTACAGGCGTGCACCACCATGCCCGACACCTGGAAGTAATTTTATACAAAATTTTTAGTGTGCTTTTTGTTGTGAGTTCCACCTGTTTCATCAATTCAGGTGTAGAATTTTTGGTATCATCCAAAACCTTTCAGATCATGGAGCATTTTGGATTTTCAGAGTTAGGAATGTTCAACCTATAACAGTGAATTAGGGAAAGCCAACAAATTTGAAGCAATTTTTGTTCTTTATGAAGCTAAGGAACATTAGTTTAGTGTTTTTGAAATTAGGGATTGTTACGGTTTGTGTATTGGTGTCCCCCCCCCCCCCCCCCAAAGCCTCATGCAGTCTTGGGGTGGCTTCTGGAATTTGTAATTGATTATTGTGAAAATGGGTGCTGCCTCTCCCCTGGGGCAGGTGATTTGCATTTTAACCGTTTGAGTCCCAGGGGGTATTGAGAAAACATTGTCGAAGAAGAATCCGAAACAGTGCAACCTCGCTTTCTCTAAATGAGTACGAAAAGACCCAAACAGCTTTGTTTCTTTTACATCGATGAATCCCAATCGGGATTCAATGTACTATTTATATTAAAAGGAGCTGTGTGATGTACTTGCGTCAGTAAATCTGAGCACGCAACTTCAACAATTGGTAACGCACTGTCAGCAGTCCACAACGTTCGAAATGTGCTGGGTTTTCTCGACATAAAATCTCAGCAGCGCGATTGCGCTGCTTGGGACTCAAAACAGTTAATGTAAAGGAAGAGAAGTTAGCTGCTTGAGCAGCTAGCTCTCTCTTTGTGCTCTTGCTCTTAGCTGCCACCATGAAAGGTTATTTGCCGCCCTGTGCCTCTGCCTTGGAGCCCGCTGAATATGGACTGACACCTCCAGTAACTGTGAACTCAATAAATCTTTTGTTTTCTTCATTTTGAGTGTTGGGTATTTGTCCCAGCAACGAGAGAAGACTAAGACGGAATTTGGTACCGCAGAAGTGGGGTCCTTGCTGTGGCTGAACCTGAGCATGTGGATTACAAGTGTTTGAAAATGGCTTATGGGAAGAGATAGAAAAGGTTTGAAGATGTTGCCTACTTGCGAAGAGCTGGAGCAGCTTAGGCTCTTCTCTAGAGGTGTTCTGGTCAGAGCTCAGACCAGAAGGCTGACAGAAAGCCGGCCTGTAAAGACCATGCTGGGGAGGTTTCTGCTGAGAAGGACTCCATTAATTGTTGGACTCCCAATTATTTGTGTTTTGACTTGGTGGAGAAGTTATTTGCATTTTGCGCATGCCCAGAGACTTTGCCTAAGGCTAAGATTAAGCATGGTGGACTGATGAATCTTTCAAAAGATATTTCAAAGCAGCCAAATATTGGGGCAGTGACATGGCTGCTGTTGGGGGCTTTTAACCAGATTTATGTTGCAAATCAAGAGCGAGGAGCCCAGCAGCATGGCTCAAAATGTGAGTTTAGCCAGAAAGGAAGCGCCAATAAAACTTTGAACTGCAAAGATAGAGCTAATTGGATCTCCATTGCTGAGAAGCAACCGGAGAATGGAAAAGATGGCCTAAGGGCATCACAGGAGGTGGCAGGTCTCCACCCTTTGCAGCCTCAAAATTGCAAAGGTCATAGACTGCCTTGAGGAGAAAGCCGCTGAACCCTTTGTTCCAGAATGTCGCCAGTGGCAGCACCAGGTTCCAGAATGGCGCTTGCATGGAGAATTTATTCCTCGGAATCAGGGTCAGAGTGCTACAGCCAAGAGAGAAGGAAGCCTGGCTATGCTCCAGCTGGCAGGAGACCTTGGCATCATCTATGTGGCAGTGGTTTTAGGCGCATTGAAAATACAAGAGTTATGAGGTTAAGAAGGCTTTCTCCTCAATTTCAGAAGGCCTGGGAGGCCCGGCAGTGTGCCCGTGAGAGGACAGTGTGTGAAGTGGTGAGTGAGAAGTCTATTCTGTGGAAACCCCAGAAGTTTAAAAAAGCCAGGAATGTGGCTCGTACAAAGAGGGAGCAAAGCCAGTCTGAGAGAGAAGCCATTGGAGCTACCGCCAGGAGTGACGTAGGGGTGAAGCCGCATAGAGCTTATAATTTGCCACAAAGTGCTTCGGTTGTTCCACAAGGACCTACAGGATTTAATGTTGGCCCTTCTGGATTTTGGACTTGTGTTGATCCCAATGCTTGGTATCCTGATGTGTGTACCTTTTGGAGTGATAATGTTTGTTTTGTGCCTTCAAATGTAAAATGTGCTTAATTTCCATTTGTATTGAGGCTCACCGAGACTTGGGACTTGGACTTTTTAGCAATGCTGAAACTATTGGGACTGGCAACTCTTCGAGATGGACTAGAATGTCTTTTGCTTAAAGGGATGTGCATGAGTCTTTGGGGTCCAGGGGCGGAATGTTATGGTTTGTGTATAGGTGTCCCCCCCAAAGCCTCATTGCAGTCTTGGGGTGGCTTCTGGAATTTGTAATTGTTATTGTGAAAATGGGTGCTGCCTCTCCCCTGGGGCAGTTGATTTGCATTTCAATGTAAAGGAAGAGAAGTTAGCTGCTTGAGCTGCTGCTAGCTCTCCCTTCCTCTTGCTCTTAGCTGCCACCATGAAAGTTTGTTTTCTACTGTGTGCCTCTCTGCCTTGGAGCCAGCTGAATATGGACTGAAACTTCCAGTAACTGTGAGCTAAATAAACCTCTTTTTTCTTCATTTTGAGTGTCAGGTATTTGTCCCACCAATGAGAGAAGAGTAACTAAGACAGGGACCAGTTGATAAACCCTACAAAAGTAAAGGGCAGTGTCAGAAGTTTTTTGGTGGACCAGTTCCTCCAGGTCAGTCATGCAGCCCAGAAAACAGCTGAGACATGATGTGGCGTGTACCTTTGCGAATTCTCCATGAAGCTTCTGCTGCCAGCCAGCTGTTGATTTGCTTGGCACTTCCAGTTACCAGTCAGGCCGCACTCGCTATTGGTATCCCTTGTGGGCTCCAGGTGACAGTCTTCCCCATCTTGGCCCACTCACTCCTTTGGAATTTTCTGAGGAACAGCAGCATCTCAGCACCTGTCTATTTTTTAATTAGAGCCCCAGGCCACTTTGCCTGCAGAATGCGAGGAGTTGCAGCTTCTGTGTCAGGAGGGCAACTGGGCCTGAGACCCTGCATTTCTCCTCACAGGTCCTGGTCTGATTTGGAGACAGTGCCTCAAGTGCCTGTGGAGCACTGATGCTGTAGCGGAGCTGTCTGGTTTTCTCATCCCATGGCACCACATTGGCTGTCCGGGTCTCTCTGGCCTAAATATTGGTTTGGCATGAAAATAAAAAGGCCCAGCACCTGGTTCCTGTGTGCCAGTGTAGTTCTGAGGGCTTTACCAGCCTGAAATCCTCACCCAGTCTTGGTCAACACTGTTAATATTATCTCTCTTTTACAGATGGGGAATGAGGCAGAGAGGGGTCAAGCAGTTCAAGTCACCTGAATTGAGGAGTCAAAGAAAGCACAGGGCTCTAAAGTTGGGCAGCATGACCTTAGTGCCCGAGCTTTGAAAGGCTTGCAGTGTGGTGGAAGGGGAGTGGGGTGTGGTTCAGCAATGGGGCACCTGGGTTGAAGAGTTCCTGAAGGCATGCTGGGCTCAGGCTTTGGTCAGGACAGAAGGGCTTCCTATTAAGAGAGTGGGGCTGTACCATTGCCGTTCAATGGGCAGGGCTGGTGACAGATGAAGACACGCAGGGCTGAGGAAGATAGACTATGTATAGCCAAGCATTTGTGTCAGTTTACATTTATTTTCTGTAAACCTTAGAATGATCTTATTGCACAGATACTGATTTTATGGTGGAAGAAACAGGTTCCAGGAGGCTAAATAATTTTCATAAGGTGGTATAGAGAGGAGAGTGACTGGGCTTGAGTTTGAAGTCAGTTCTCTCTGCTGTCAAACTTGTACCTGCACGTTCTTTGCTTTTCCCTACTCCCTGGGCTTGCACTCAGAAAGTGATTCATTGTCTACTGGTCAACTTGTTATACCCAGCTGAACTCAACTAGCATGGTGCTGGGTGTGGGAGGCCCACCTGAGGATCGTTGTCAGCAGCGTAAGAGGCAGAACTAGGGTAGCTGTAGAAGCTGTTGGGGAGCTGTTGGAAGCCGCTGGTTCTCTTCGGCTATCCTGCTGGGGGGTCTTGTCATGTTGAACATGTTCCTGGTGAACGTGGCTGTTGATTTTGGAGGAGCTTGGGACCTCGTGTTCATGAGGATGGCTATGGTTCATTTTAGGGGAGCTCTGGTCCTCACTTTATGCATCGCTTCTTGGCTCTGGAGGGGAAGATGGTACTCTGCTCCTTCTGCTGGAAAAGCTTGTCACATTGGCTTTCCTGGTGGGAACTCGGCTTTCTTCATCAGTGGAGGAATTTGGGGCCTCACTTACCTGAGGATGACTGGTTCTTTTGAGGGGACCTCTGATACTTACCTTGAGTGTTGCTTTGTAGCTCTAGTTGAGATTCCTCAGCATGCTAGCACAGATCCTTCATCCTGCTGGTTCAGATTTTCTAACTTCCACCACTGATTTGGGCCTTCCCAGTGCAGATCAGTGAAACAGACCTGCATGAGACTTGTCATGGTCTCATGGGAGACGTTGTGTTGGGCTCTCGGTCTTCTGCTGGACCCATGCAGGATGTTCGGATCCAGGGCTCTCAGCTGGATTCTTTGGTCTTTAGTATGTGGGCAGATATCCTGCACTCTGTGTGTGATTCTTTGAGTGATTAATTATAAAACAATCTTATAAAATGTGTCGTGTATTGTATTGTTCCCTGTGCAGGACCCCGTAACCAAGACAGGAAGTGAAAGCATAGAGGAGAGAGAAAGCCTTGGTCACACATGGAAGTTAGAGGCACCAGGATGAGGATGAGGATGCGGATGCATGAGTCACTCCCCTGCTCATGGTGAAGCAGGACTGGAGCACCTGTGGTGCTTCTGGGCAAGGCTGAGTCTGCATGTGGGGTGCTGTGGTTCCGAGTTGAAGTCCCTTCCTCCTGAAGGGTGTGGCAGGATTGGTGATGTCCCCTGATGTGTCAGGTCTTTCTCTGTGTACCAACCTGGGAGGTCGCCTGCTGCCTCCTGTGTTTGGGACCCAAGTGTGTGGCGATGGCCTGTGCCCTGCACTGGAGACAAGTGTGACTTGTGACACCCTCTGTGTTTGCACTTATTGTGTTGGTTGCACACACATTCCTCTGTGTGCCACACGTGGAAATCTTGGCTTATTACTTTAGCTAAAGAATGTACCTGCCCTGCGCGACCCCATATAAATTTTTTAAATGGATAACTAAACTGCCAGAGCGTGAGGTGCGCCTGGGGAAATCTGCCTTGGGAAGCTCATCGGGAAGGGAATTGACTGGTTCAGCAGATGGACACTGCTCATTTTTTCACGATCGTTTACTTGACAAATATGCAGCACCTCTCCCCTGGAAGCTGCCCTGTGCAGCAGAGCCCTGCCACCCTGTGCATCCTAGGGGAAGGCCGGCTGTGCCATGGCCACTGGCTCCTTCTCCTTGACCTCACGGCATGCTGTCATTTAATTACAAGAGACTACTTTAGTTATTGTAGCTCTGTAACAGTGTAACAAAAAACTCAGGATCAGGAGGAAGCAGTCACACTTACTACCCAAAAACAATTGTCAGTTTTTAAAATTTTTTCAATTTTTCACGTGCATCTGTTGTATTACATCTTTTTTGCTTCATAATCTCCATGGGTACCATCTTAATGACCACATATTCTGTTGAGACGCTACACTCTTTAGTATATGTGCTGCCGAAGCGAGCACAGAGATGCTACACTCTTAATTAACCTTATTGTTCACACAGCTCTTTGGTCTTTTCAGGATTATTATTAATAATGCTGCGAGACATATTATTGTGCCTGTAGCTCTTCCCATATTTTGAATTAGTTTCCTATGATAGAGGAACAGATGTGGCATTCTTGGGTCAAAGAGTTGGGACATTTTTGTGATTTCTCAAACTTATGTCAGATTGTTTTCCAAAAGAGAAGGAGGGGTGTGTGTGTGTGTGTGTGTGTGTGTGTAAAGCTTCATAGTTCATGCATATATTGCGTTCAGTGCCTGTACCAGTGTACATTGTCCTTGTTAGTGGGAATAGCCTAGGAACCTAATGTCAGTGTACTATAGCAATTATCCAATTCTGTGTTCAGATGAGCAGTGTTGGACATGGGATAAAGTGAGCAGTATGTTCTTTGCTTGACCTTGTAAAATGTCAACATAGGTGACTCGACAAGAGCATTCAGAGACAGTGACTAAGCAAAAGCTTGAAGATGAGGCTGGTATTGTGGCACCCGTGGTGCAGGGCTGGTAATGCGCTCAGGGCCCATGTACCTAACCCAGACTGCATGAGTCACTTTGCCTTACATTGCAAGGTCTGTGTTTTGAGTGCTGAATTCGGGTACTTATGTAGAGAAGGATTTGGGGGTGTACTGTGATTAGCAGTTTGTTTTAGTCTTTGTCAGTGCAATTTTTTTCAATTTGTTATCTTGCCAATTGCCTTTTTTTTTTCTTTGGTACCAGGGTTCAAACTCACAACCTTGCACTTGCCAGGCAGGCAATTGTGCCACGGAGCTGTCTTCCCAACCGCCCCCCTCCCAGTTGCCTTTTAGATAATAGGTGAAAGTAGGAATGGCGCCTTTTAAAATTATTTTATACAGTAATTATTCTCTAGAATGTCTAGTCAGTTTTGTATTTGTAGTTATTTTATATTTCTCAAATGGATGAGGGAAGTTACTGCTTCATCCTCATAGTGCTGAATGTCTTGCCAGCATTAAGTAATAATATTTCACAATTCTTGTGCTCACATTCAAGACATCTAGCTGGCTTCTCCAGGGAAAAGGAAGAGGGAATATCAATGGAAGAATTTTTCAGTATGGATATCTAAGAAGAGCTCTGATTTCTGTATGTAACCTCCCAAGTCATCCGACCGGATCTGTTCATTTTACAACTGAGGAAACTGAGCCCATTAGTCTTCCTCAGCTCACACAGGTGGGGCATGCTGGCAGCGCCAAGCATGGTCTCAGGGCGTCTTTTCCACTGCGTCAGGTTGGAAAACCCTGAGGCACTTCTTTAGTACATCCCTCCCCCACAGCCCTCTCCACACACCTTCTGCAGGGATGGTTTGGCTCTTTGTTCTGTGGCCTTACTTGTTTGTCCTCTTTTGCAGTTGAGTGGAGATGTGTTTAGAGATTGTGGCTTCCATGCACTAGTTTAGGTCAAGTGTAGAGCTTTACAGGCCAGGAAATTACAGCTTTGCATTATTTCAGGGTTTCAGTGTCAGTTTTTTTTTTTTTTAAAGTTTTAAAGGGAGTCTGTGTTAGATGCGATACATAATTTGCTACATTTGTGATCCTAATAAAACTGAGTGTAATCTAGAGTAGAGATTTAGGATTGTCAAGGGAACATTAACTTTGAGCTTCTTGCTTTCTCACCTGTGACTGAAATGTAAACTTCGTCTGCTGTACGGTTGTTGTTCCTCCTTTCTTTCCATAACCCCTCACTCCCAGTACGTCATGGACACTTGGTTGTGCAGCTGAAATTCTGAAGCCCAATGCATTAATAGTGAGGGAAGCATCCACAGCAAATGGCAGATGAAATAAGTAACTGAGGACACAAAGCAAGAAAGCAAACAGGCTGTGGCCCATTATTAGGCCACATGATGATTGTCCTGGGATTCCAGTGATTACTGGGTGACTGGCACCTGCGTCCCGTGGCAGCTTGAGGCACCCTGAAACTGACAGTTAACCTCATAAGCTGTCCTTACAGCCACTGGGCCATGAGGACCAGAATTTATGGGTGTTTACATTTCAGGGGGCTTTTACAATGTGTCTGCAATTTAGGCTTAGAGATGTTTGACCTTGGTTGGACTGAATGACTTATTTAATGCATGATACTGCAGTGTCTGCTCCAGCTGCATTCTGTGTGGTCCAGTGCAGGGGCACTTTCATCCAGCAGAGGACAGAGATGGCCTGGTTAATTCACTGGGGACACCTAGTGCTTCTCTCTGCTTCCCTCTGCCAGGCAGGAACCGGCAGTGTGCATACTCACTCAGTGGAGCAGGACAGAGGCCTCCTGCCCTCCTGCCTGCTTGCTGAAGGCCCTCTGTGTGGCAGGTGCTTTGTGACTTTGTTGGTCTTGAAAGGATCACATTGTGTTTTCATGATAAAATATCTTGTTCTTACAGTAGGGAAAAATTAGAAGAAAACTTACCCAAATTCCCTCTACTTGAATAGAAATCACTTATTTTTTATTTTCTTTCATTCTTGTATAGGTAATTTTTGTGGAGTTACAGTCAAAATTTTAGAAACTTTTTACATTTTAGGAAAATTTTACATTTTTAAAATGAATGCTTTGACTGTTTTCTGTTGCATCATTCCCTTTACAGGAGCTTCCTGTTCAGTCAGGGGACTTCATTGAAATATCTTTCTTTACACCTCTGGATGAGTGGCTCAGTCCTCTTTTCCTCAGTGCACTGTCTCTGTGCTGTGTGGCCTCCCTGCCTGCATCAGGGAAGTGGCCAGGCTCCTCCTTCATTTGAGAGGCCTGGATTGGAGGGCTGTTCCTTCAGTGATGGCAAAACCTTAAGCTTCCAACATGCCATATGTTTGCCATCACTTTTTTTTTTTTAATTTAAATTTTATTTATTTGTTTGCTTGTTGTGTTTGTTTGTTTCTTTATTTATTTATTTTGTGGCTGGCTCAGCTTGCCCTGGTGGTGGGGCTGGCGCAGCATGTGGTGCCGGGGATCGAACCACAGTCCCTGCAGTTGCCTGAGCTTTCCTTAGCAGGCGCTTTAGACCACTGAACCATCTCGCCGGCCCTGCCATCACTTTTTATTCCCCTAATCTTAAGTGATCCTCTAGTGAGCCTTTTCCCCCCCTCTAGTACTAGGGATTGAACTCAGGGTCTGCTACTGGGGTATCTCCCAGTCCCCCTTTTATCTTGAAATACAGTCTCATGGAAGTGACTCTGGAGGTGGGGATAAAGAAGGAATCCTGTTTCAGTTGAGTCTGTGTATGCATGTACTTGCATCTTACTTTTCATTTTTTGGTTCTAGGGATCAAACCCCAGGGCTTTGTGCATGCTGGGTATGTGCTTTCTCCTGAGTTTCACTCTCTTCCTTTTACTATATTTTCACTCAACAGGGATTAACTGAGCATGAGCTTACAGGGCATCATAGAATGTTTTTTAATGTTTATGGATTTTATGCGGTATAGCCATATTCCAGCAACCTAAATTAGGAACATAAAGCTTCTTGACTTCTAATAAATTTTTTAGATGTGTACAAAGTCTGAAACTTGTAGATAAGTAGTAAATAAACAGATAACATGGGGTCATCTTCTGGAAGCAATTCAGATCATGAATGAAGTTGCCCTGTTTTTGAATGTAGCTTGAACTCAAAAGGATGCCAGTTTCATTCATAGCATTCATTTATCCCCAGAAATTAAAGTGGAAAATTTCAATGAGAATTTCTTTGGGGCTTTGCTTATAATTAATCTATAATAAGCCCCATAACTTGCATTTATGGTGTGTGTGTGTGTGTGTGTGTGTGTGTGTGTGTGTGTTTCAGAGGATTTTTTCACACTCTTCTCACTTAAGTTACATGACAACCCTGAGAATTAGACTGGGAATTGTCTTTGTTATCTGAGGAAGACAAAATTGTCAACCTAGAAAATATGTTAACAAGGGGATATCAAAGCTTGTAAAGTTCAGCTCCTCTCCTAGCCTCTCAGAATGTGGTCATTTGAGGAAGTTTTTGAAAAATAGGGTTTTTCTCAGGATGTGCTAACAAACATGGAAGTCTTCCTGCTCTCTGTTCTTCACTTCTGCTCCCTAGGGAGGCATCTCTTAGAATTTCAAAATCACAGATACAGTTACCAATTTTAAGGGTCCCAGTTTGTGCTCAAATAAAAATTAGAGTGCAACTATATACAGAAGACACTGGAGTGTTATAGACCTGTGACTGAACAACAAAAGCAGTGACTTTTGTTAGGAACTTGTGTCTGGTGTTTTCTCTTAGGGTTTCGTGGTGCTTGGGCGGTCATGACCCTGTTCCCAGCAAACCTACTGTTTCAATGGGAGAATATTGTCAAGTCAGTAGCGAGTCCTGACATAGTTCAGTGGTATAATAAGGGAACTGCAGGTTTCTAGAAAGAACACATGATTTGTTAGTGTTTATTGAGACAGAGTCCACAAAACCCATACCTTAAAGGAGGAGAGGAGGATTTGTTTCAGTGTCCAGTGTGTTCAGTCCATGGTCACCTGGCTCCAAGGGAGACCAGCATGGATGGAAGGGCACAGTGCAGGAAGACTACTGACCCCAGGGCAGCCAGGGAGCAGAGGGGAGGAGCCAGACAGAAGAGTGCTCTCTTCTGGGTCAGTCCCAGTGACCATCTCCAAACAGCCCCGCCTCCTAACAGCCCATTATGCTGTGTCCGGATCTATGGCTGAATCCATCTATGAGTTCAGTGCCCCTCCATCCAGTGACCTTCCAAACATAGACCGTTGGAGACATTTTTCATCTCAACCATACCATAGGGTGTGGCATGTAACAAGAGTAGAGGACCCTGGAATGGATGAGTATGTGCATTTGAATGGTAGTGGTGGTGCAAAGCACAAAAAGGAACTGACCAGACACAAATGAGCCTGTGTAAAGTAAGCTTCAGTGTTGTTATGCAGATAACAGCTTAGTAATGTGTGTTGTCTCAGTCTTAGGTCCCAAGTTCCCTTGTCCCTTGTCACCAGCCTGAGATGCACCACGAAATCCTTCATGTGGGTCCCAGATTGCCTGTCTGCTGGGAGCCACAGACACACAGAGCTGTTACCAGCGGGATCTCATTTCTTGGACATTTCCATAGTTGCTGCTGGTTCTATACTATGTTCCTTAATTCATCTATGAACCACTTTTTGGATAACAGATCAATTGGTATAGGACTATTCTTAATCATTTTATCTGATTCTCAGCTGTATTCACAAGTTCCACATCGCAGCTTTTACTACACAAATCTGCATGCATTGCCATTTAATGTGGCTTTTCCTTGTTTGTAACTTGATTGAATCTCTCCCAGCTGGCACATTCTGTTAGGGAACTTTTTTTTTTAGGACTTTGCTGTAGATTGAGTCACGCTTTTCTGGGAGGCAGGTTTGCACAAGGCTTAATGGAGCTGGAGGCTTCCAGAGGGAGGAATAGCCACACGAAGTCTGGAACTCTAAAACCAATGAGGAAGTATTTTAAAAAGAGAGTAATTCTGATGAAAAAGATTATGTGCTAGGGGAGTGATGGAAGGTGACTCCAGAAAGGTAGCTCGTGTTTGGTTCAGTGGTTCTCAAATTTTGATGTGTATTGAAATCATCCGGGATTAAAAAGAATTTAAAAATATTGATGCCTTGTTTCCACCCCTAGGAACTTTGAGTGATTGGTAAGGAATATGTCTGAGGGCATTGAGAATTGTAAAAGCTTCACAGATTTCAGTACATAGGAAAATCTGGGAACCTTAAACTAGTTTTTGAAGGCCTGATAAAATATGCTAAAGCATTTGTATTCTATCCCTGTAGAAAGACGAGGTATTGAAGAATGGCTGAAAGATTTTAGCCAGTGAATCCATAAAGAAGGACTGGTTCTGATTTCTTGGGGAAACACACCAGGGAGGTAAGGATTAGAGGCCATGAAACCAGTGAAAGCCTCCTCCAGGTGAAGGAGGCCAGAGGGAGGGAGTAGACATGGAGGTAGGCAGAGGTCCTGGCCCCTGCAGTGCTGAGCAGATGGGCTCAGAGAGCTCGTGATGGATGAGCCTAGTGAGGCGGTGAAGGAGAGGGAGGCGCCGAGAGAAGTGGGGCTGGTGGGGGAGTGACTTGGGGGGTCAGTTTCTTGTCTGGCAAGGACTACCCTGGCAGGCTGTTGAGCCACGAAGACCTCTAAGCTGGGTTGTCCTTCTGTGAGCTGGCTGAGGCCAGGGTTCTGAGATAGCTGCCTGGTTCTCCTCCCTGGGCAAGGTGGTACCTCCGTTCCCTCACTGTGATCATGTGTCATTTCTCCAGTTCTCAGTCACTCTGTATAGCTCTTTCTCAGGCTCTGAGAGCTTGTATTTATTTAAATGAGCTTCTTCTTATTCTTGAGATCCACAGATTCTGGGTGGACAAGAGATGAGCCCTGGCTTAGCAACACCTAAAGAGCTTCAGTTGTCTTGTGCAGAAGAGGAAAGGTGGTTGAGGGGATACAATCTCATCACTCTTACTAGATGGGGATTAAATATTGGTGTCTTTCATCTGGAAACTTATTGGAGAAATGTGAGGTCATATTTAACTTGCAGTGTGGACTCCTTAGAACAAAAAATACAATCTTTGTAGCCAGTGTATGGCAGTGTTCTGGTTTAAGAAAATCCACTATATCAAAGTCTGAATTTACAAAGCACATATGTCTTGGGTGCAGGTAATTATTCACTGATGATTTTTCTGGTGGGTTCTTGACTTTGTGCAAAGATGCCTGAATAATCTTTTTATAAAGTAAAATTTCATTTCTTTGAATGATTTGAACTTTAAGCTATCCTTTATTCTAAAGTATTATTCCTATTTGGGTCTTACAGTTTCTAGGGATTGTTATATGAATGCTGGATGAGTAGTAGTAGGACTAAGACCATTTTGTCCCTGTAGTAGGCATGCTAGAAATTTAAGTTTTGATTTTTGTTTTTTCGCAGTACTGGGGATTGAATGTAGTAGCTTTGCACTGAGCTGTAGTCCCAATCTTAAAAACTCCAACACCTTATTTTTAAATTTTGAGACGGAGTCTCGCTGTGTTGCTCAAACTTGACATCCTCCTGCCTCAGCCTCACAGAGAGCGTGTGTTATAGGTGTGCACCACCAAGCCTGGCTGAGAATCTTCCTTTCTGTGTACATTGTCGACTTTTTCACATTAGTATGGAAATACTGTGATGTAAAGGTTTTCCATGTCCGTTCTTGCGTGCAGTGACTATAGAACCCCAAGTAAAATCTCACCCACGTGTAACAGTTGAGTCTGTTGCTGTAGATGCAATTTAGAAAGGCCCACATTATAGTTGATTAAATGTACTGTCAATTGACCAAGGTGAAAGAGTGCGTTCTGAAGCCAAAAATCACAGGGATAAGTTTGAACATCATTTGATGGTAAGAAAACGGAACAGAAATTATCAAAATACAATCTCGCTCCCCTAAAATAGCCCAAAACGAAGACTGCTTTCCATCACAGTCTGAAATAATAGCATGACCTTGATATAAAATACTTGCAGTGAACATATCTCTCCACCTTTCACAGAAAGAATGAGATGAGTATCAGCAATAAAACATGTATTTCCTGAAGAACTGAGATCTTCTGTGGACAGCATAATACTTAGAGAAGTTTTTTTACTTTGCCTGTTTGTGTGTACGTATTTATTGTTTTGTTTTATAAAAGAACAGAACAGAGAGACAGGACTGCCTTGCTGTCTGTGATGGGCTGATTATCAGTGCATATGCAGAGGCAGATGACCATAAGAAATTACTACTATGTGGAAACCATTTCCGTTAGTTGATTTTCCTTCCTGCTACCTTACAACGCATCACGAAATATGTTGTGATGTGGGGCAGGGAGGGAGGGAAGTGTACGTGGCTGGTTTTCAGCGTCATCTTACAAGAGGAACTCATCGTGGAGAGGGACACAGTGGTTTCCAGATGCTCATTTGGCTGCTGTATATGCCTAATGGAGCCATATTCCTGTCAGCTGGCATCTGGTTTGAGAAGTCATTTGTACAGAAAGGGTTCATTGTAACCAAACAGCCAAAGAGATTGAAAATGTCACATGTGCTGGGAAAGAGACACTGAGGGTGCCTGGCTCTAAGAGGGAGCAGCGACTTCTCTGACCATCTGTATGTGGAGCAGCACTTTCCCAGAGCACATGGTGAACAAAACATGGAAACAAACCTTCAATTTGGAAGGTACTGGCATTGTAAATACCAAAACCTGGAAATAAACCTCAGCAAAAATCTATCCGCCAATTAACACAGGAAGAGCTTGAATGTCCAAATGGGCCTTATAGTAGCTAGAAAAAGCTGAACAGATTGAAAACTAATGACTCTGTGGAGACCCATCAGCGAACTGAGGTGACTGGGTTAACCATTGTCCAGGAAAGGGAAAGGGCTGCCTGGAGTTCTGGTTTCTTGGGAGCAGACCACCACCCTACCTCCAGGTCCCCAGAAACAGTTACACTCAGCACCCTCCATGTTAGAGAGCAACGGACCTTGGACTCAGTCCTAGGGGGGTGTCTGCACTTTTAGGAATCTGCTTCCAGGAAGGAAGGAGAGTCTCACAGAAATCGCCTCCAGTTTCTCACAGTAGGAAAGGAAAGAAACCACTTAGAAGTAAATGTGCCAGGACATTATTTCTCTTCTTAATAGAAGTCTGACCTCGAAACTCTTTGACCAAAGCCTAACAGCTAATAGATGGGCAGTAGGACATACATGAATCAAATAGTGAACTCCAGCTGCCTTTCCTCTTCTGTCTTGCCTGAGGGGAAAAAAGAAAGTAGATAGCCACTACGAAGGTCATGTGCCATGTGCCCAGGAGCAGACTCGAGGACAGACCTGAAAGAGGGCTTCCTGAGGAGCCTCGCCAGGTGCAGGGGGAGATTGGAGGCAGCCAACCGGGAGGAGGTTCCAGCCTTCAACAGTGAACAGCCCAAGCAGCTCTTGCCGTGTGAGCACAAACCCACATTCTAAGCCTGGCTGCCTTAGCAGTTTCACACGGTGCACTGTGTCCTGCTTTCAAGGGAAACCTGAAGGCATCCTGAGCGGCAAAAAGTAACTGAAGAGAAAGAGCAGACAGCAGACCCAGACTCAGATGCTGAAGTGATGTTGGGATTATCAGGCTGAACATTGAAAATACCTAGGATTGAAATGCTAAAGGATGAAAGCCTGGGTTTGAGCCCTGGCACTCAGAGAAAGAAAGGAAAGAAAGAAAGAAAAGAAAGAGAAAGAAAAGAAAGGGGAGGGAGGGAAGGAGAGAGGGCAGGCAGGTGGGTGGGCAGGCAGGCAGACAGGCAGACAGACAGGCAGTCTGGCCAATGGCTGTGATGGGTAAGTGTGTGGATAGTATGCAAGAATGGATGGTAATACAAGAAGACAGTTGGAGACTCCAGAGAGAACCAGGGCTAATACTGGAAGTCAAACTTGTACAGCTGCTAGGAATGGTGGCCCATACCTGTCATCATCCTAACATTCTGGGAGGCTGAGTTGGGAGGATCTCAAGTTAGAGCTGAGCCTGTGCAACCATAATAAAAGCACATGTATCTATGGTACATTGGCACAAGGACAATAATCACGTCAGAATTCTCTTTAGAAACTATGTGAGAAAGAACAAATCTTCTAACCCAGAATTTTGTTTTTATGGGAAATTATCTTTTGAAAGCTAAATAAAAATTCGTTGAGGAAATTTGTCAGTAATGTATCTGCCTGTCCAGAAATACTTAGAGAACGTTTTGAGAGAAGGAGAAGATAGAGGCTGTACTTCTGCTCTGGCCTCCCCGTACTCCTGCAGGCGCAGTGCTTCTCCACTGTGGGTGACCTCAGATGCTGTTACGCTTTGTGTCTAGTCGTCCCCCCAAAGCCTCAAGCAGTCGTGGGGTGGAGACTTCTAGAGCTTGAGACAAACTCATGATCCACTGGGATTATGTGTCTTACTGCTGGAATTATGGATCTTAGTACTGCTGGGATTATGGGTGTGGTCTGAGGCAGATATCCTGAGGCAGAGGGCGTGAATGTATTATAAAAGAGACAGAGAAAGACTCTCTCTGCTGCCCTGGTTGGTCGGTTGCCTCTGTCACGATTGTTGCTGTTCCACTGACATAAACTGATACTCTCTGCCATGTTCCACTCAGCCTTGAGCCAGCTGAATATGGACTGAAACCTCCAGTAACTGCGAGCTAAATAAACCTTTCCTTCCTTTAGTTTGGGTCTCGGGTATTTGTCTCAGCAATGAGAGAAGAGTAAGTAAGACAGATGCCTTCTCTCAAAAGCCCTGCACGCTCTCCATTCTTCACACCCACAACTGTTGGATGTTGTTCCCCTTCCCCCATTGGCCTGTGCCCTCTGCCTCCACTTTCTGGCCTTGTCTAAGCTGCCTCATGCTCCCCAGATCTGGCTGTTTGTCCTTTGGGTGAGCTAGAAAAGGCTGTGGAAGTCGCCTTCAGTTTTGTCCATTACTTTGCCTTCCTTGAAACTCTTAAGCCCCTCTTTGTCAGTTCAGCTATGCAGATCAGAATGTTCTCACTGCTGACGCTGATGTGCTGGACAGTGATCCCCTGGCTTGAGGGTTTTTCTTGGAGATGTACTAGAAGGATCCTAGAGTGGTGACTGTCCCACAGGTGGCCTGAGGAACCTTACTGGAGAAGGCAGGGAGCACCAGGCCCAAGAATGCATTTCTGCCTTTGCATCTGTTCTTCCTGCTGCATACTGCTTTTCCTGCTTGCTGCCGCATCTGACACACAGCTTCTGGCTGCCAGTACCCCACGCCAACTAAGCAGCTCACATTCCAACCTGATGACCTTGCTGGCATGATAGGAGATCTGCCCATGGTGCTGAAAGGCTGCCTGCTTCTACACAGACTTTATCCGGTTAGCCTGGGATTTGTCCTTTCCGTTCACTTTACTCACAGCTGTTTCTTCCCTTGGTGCTCTTCCAGGAGTGCTTGCTCCTGGCTCTCTCTCCTGGGGTCAGAGTGCAGACCCAGCGGCAGCTCGACATCTCACCCCACACTCCGAGCCCAACCTGCAGGGTGGTAGCCATAGCAGTTCTCCACTGTGGGCAGCCTGAGGTTTGAGCAGTTGGGCTGCCCCTTGTTTATCATAGCATTCTTTACATGCTCCAGGGCCCATGAACAACACAGCTGGTGGTGCAGGCATCTGGACCTTCTTACAGCAGAGGCTCTCATCATTCTGGTGCTTGCTGACATCTTCATTTGCATGGGTACTTTCTTTCAGCCTTTGATCTCCTTTCAACCTTTTTTGTCTTGGGCCCTAAGTTGGAGAGCAGCACAGTGAAGGTGAGAATTAGGGGCCTTTCTCCCTCTTTCTTTGGATGTAGAGCAGGGAAGGATCAGAGAGAATGAGCTGGGATCTGACCCACCAGGCTCTCGTGTGGCTGCAAGACAGCAGACTCTGTGAGGTGGCACTTGTGTGCAGGGCCGCCATCAAGACGGTGCTTGCACATGGAGGACGAAAGCCAGGGAATTTGCTTTGGGTGCTGGCCTGATTGTCAGGGTTGCAGGCCTTGGCCTCAGCGAGGAGCTCACCTCCAGCAAACAAGCTGGGTACTTTCAGGGCCAGTTCCCCTCATGCTATCCTGGAACTCATAGCATCACATATGATGGCCCAGTGGTGGATAAGGGAAGCCTGGGAGTCCATCTGTGCCATGGTTGCTGGTTTCCTGTCTTTTGTTGGAGAAATGCTGGGGGCGCTGGGGATAGGTGTTAAGTAAAATGTGCAGTGTTCTTTCATTTATGTCCATAGGGTGTGAAAACCTGCTTAAGAAGCTCTTTGTCCTCAGCCCCAGTGAGAAAGCATTGTAGAGAAAATCTTGAGGGGCCCACGGGCCAGTGTGGGTCCGTGAGGTCTTGCTTCAACCCCCACCCCGACCACCATACCTCTCAGGTCTGAGTTGATGCTATGCTTGGTGTATGAATGTGACCACATTTAGGACTCATTAGTGGGCCAGGACTATGAAGAAGCAGTGGCCAGCTCTCTCCTGTAAGACACCCCAGTTGGGGGGGGGGGTCACACCATCCCCAAGGTGTGTCCCCCTTGAGCTTACCCCACCAGCTGCTGCAGTCCTTTCTCATCTGTGAGATAGAGTCAGAGTGTCTGCCAGCCCAACGCAGCACATGTGCTATTCACACCTTGCTGTGTTCTCTAACACAGGAAATCAGGAGCGTAAGAACCACCAGGAGTCCCAGCCAAAGGTCACCAGAATAGCTGAAGTGCCCATTAGTTCCCGTACTGTGCCAGAGATGTTCCGCTAGCACAGTCTTCCAGCATGGTCCTGTAGCCTCCCCTCTACCCATAGCACCAGGGTCAGCAGTGGAGCCTCAGGCAGACCCAGGTGCCTGTATGGTGCATCCTTCAAAAGAAACTCCTTCAGCTCTGGTTGGGACCAAAAGAGTTTTCTGGAAGTCATGAGCTAGACTTACCTTGCGGTGTTAACCAGGAGCAGCGGGGTCACTGGGAAGTTCCTCATACTCCTGTGCAAGCACCTGGGTTTCAGCTTGGCTGTGTTACATCTGACATGTAGCTCCAGAGGGGAGCCATCAGGTGTTTTTTGGGCTGGTGTCAAGGCAAGGGCCAGGGTGAGGAGGTTGGATGTTGCATTCCCTGCATCTGACAAGGAAGCTCATGGAGTCAAAGGCCAAGATACAGAAGATGGGCCTATGTGGACAGCTGTGGGTAGAAGTCCTGCAGCAGTCAGTCCATGTCGTGTTGCTATGTGTGTGTGGTATGCCCAGCCTGGAGGACTGGGTTCAGGGGAGGAAGGCAGCATGCCTGCTATCCTGTTCTCTCTAGGGATTCATTTTATGAGACTACTTCTATCTTTTTCACATTCAACGCATCATGGCCAGAATGGCTGCTGAATGTCAGTGTGATGTCTGCCAGGAGCTGCTGGGACTTAGAAGAGATCTTGTGGGGCTGGGGAGATACCTCAGTGGTACAAGTGCCTGTGTAAGGTCCTGAGTTCCATCCCCTGTACTGCATGCCTGCCAGCCCCAAAACCAGGTGTGGTGGTGCACCCCTGTAATCTCGTCACTGGGGAGGCTGAGACAGGAGGGTCACCCCGAGTCTAAACTGTGTAGGAAGACCTTGTTTCAAATACATAATGAATACATAAATAAAACTTAAAAAAAAAAAAAAAAAAAAAAAGAGATGCTGCATCCTCTCAGCAGGAAGGTCCCTCCACTCACCCCTGGAGGAAACTCCACAGAGACTGTGCTGCTCTTTGCAGGGTCTTCCTTCTCATTTTGTCTGCATTTATGGGGAGAGGACATACTTCTGTAGAAATAAGCACAGTAAAAATCCTTAATTAACAGTCAGTTATAGCTCATTTTCTGAGTTGTTTTTAAAAGGACTTGTGGGAAACAATTACCAACTTAGTGGTTTTGGCTTCTGTTTATGTTAGAGAACACAGGGTTGTTAGTTGCTTGGATAGTTTGCTACTAATGACATTATCACCAGCAAATGACAGTAGCATTTACTATTAGCCAGAGACTTTCCACTTCAGTCCAGTTCACGTTAGCTGCAAGTCCTTATTTGACACATTCAGAAACAATGCAAGAAGTAGCTTTTGAGGGGCCGGAGAGATGGTTCAGTGGTCTAAAGCGCCTGCTTAGGAGGGCTCAGGCAACTGCGGGGACTGCAGTTCGATCCCCGGCACCACATGCTGCGCCAGCGCCACCACCAGGGCAGGCTGAGCCAGCCACAAAATGAATAAATAAAGAAACAAACAAACACAACAAGCAAACAAATAAATAAATAAATAAAATTAAAA
>PVKN010011842.1:0-21282 GCA_004027915.1 Capromys pilorides
ATCTTGAAGATTGTATACTTGTTAAAAGTCTGATATTTTAACACATTCATTATAGTACTGTTTAATTTCCTAGTTGATTCGTTTATTGGAAATGTTATGCATATTTTTTCCTCAGTGTGTTAGAAGCGAGAAAGTTGTATTTTTGTTAAATATTCAGTATCTTTTTTATAGTTATTTCTCCATGGGAATTTCATTTAATAGTTTAGATTTCTATAAGGCTTTGAAAGGCAGCCTGGCTGGACCTTGTGGCGCATGCCTGTAATCCCAGCACTGGGAGGCTGAGGCAGGAGGATTGTTGCAAGTTCACAACCAGCCTGGGCTACAAAGTGAGCTTCAGGCCAGTCAGCCTGAACTGCATAGGAGACCCTGTCTGAAAAGAAGACAGACAGGCAGGCAGGCAGACAGACAGACAGACAGACAGACAGACAGACAGACACACACACACACACACACACACATACACACACATATATCCTGATAGGAATGCTGAGAGTAGTAGCTGAAGGGTTTTGTTTTGGTCCTGCCTTAATAGAACTAGGCAAGCATGTTGCCTTTCATGCCCTCTCAAATTTCACTTAAAATTCATATTGTCTTCTTGAGTTTAATGTAAATACAGCACCATTTCTGCCAGTTTAGCTGAACTTGAGAGCAGCAACACCAGGAAGTCTATTTTTTTTTGGTCTTTTTTTTTTTTTTTTTGAGACAGGGTCTCGCTATGCAGTTCAGGCTGGCCTTGAGCTCACTTTTGTAGCCCAGGCTGGTCTCGAACTCCCACCAGTCCTCCTGCCTCAGCCTCCCACGTGCTGGGATTACAGGCGTGCAGCACTATGGCCCAGCTAGGCAGTCTTGTTTTGATACTTTGCTGTTGATGGAAAAAGCGCCCCTGCCGTTAGCGGTGTGCTAAAGCGCGTGGTGTCACCCACAGGCTGACAGCGTCCGCCTCCACCAGCGTTGCGGCATCACGGCGCAGCTTCTGGTGCTCTACTACATCCTGTCCTATGAGGAGGCTCTGCTAGCAAACACAAAGACTTTAGGTAAGTTGTACTTAGGCAACTGGCTCCACTAGCTCGTGTCTTTTTGTTTTTTATTTTATTAAAATTTTCTTGGTCAGGGAGATAGCTTAGTGGCACAGTACCTGCCTGTTAAGCACAAGGTCCTCAGTTCAATTCCTGGTTTAAAAAAATTTTTTTTTTTAAAGAGAAACAAACCCAAGATGTCAAAACAAGATAATAGGAGGGTAACAGTGGTTAATGCGTTGTGTATTGATATCTTTAAATTTCTGCTAACTTATTTCATTTGCTCATATTTTGTTACTTTCAGAGCTAGAGTATGTTAAAATATAGCCAGATAGTTTAATAAGCTCCAGCATCATTTCCTGAGCTGTGCGGTGGAGATACTGTTCACTTGATACAGAAGCACATGTGTGTGTGTCTGCACATCCCCAGCCCTCGACTCAGCCTGCCTTTTAGCAGCCTAACTGAATAGGTACTGAGCCAGGCCCAGGGACCAGGCCCTCCCAACCTGCTACTCAGGATACTGAGGTGGGAGGATCCTAAGTTGATAGGCTGGGCTGGTTCGCTTAGCAAGACTAAGTCCCAGTCCTGAACAAGAAGATAAAAAAGCCAGGCATGGTGATGCATGTGTGTAATCCCAGCACTTGGGAGGCTGAGGCAGGATCGGTGTGAATTTGAGATCAGCCTGGGCTACAAAAGTGAGTTCAAGGCCAGCCTGAACTGCATAGTGAGACCCTGTCTCAAAAAGACAAAAACAAACAAAAAAAAACCCACAAGAAAATAAAAAGGGCTGAGGATGTAGCTTAGTGATGCAGCAATTCAGAGTTTTATACCCAGTACCAAAAAATCAAATAATACCCCTGAAAAACAAACCAACAAAAACCCCAGAATTGATTATATTTGAATAATTTTATTAACCTTATTCATTAAATACAAATTAATAAAACTGAGAGAGGTATAACAGATTTTCCCCCTTGATTTGAATTTTTACCTTATCTTCCTTTCTAGGCGTAGCTCCACAGTAGAGTGCTTATCTAACACTTGCGAGGACCTGGATTTGATCCTCAGCACTGTAAGAATAAATAAAAGGACAAACAAAAATAGAAAAGACCCAGAGCTTCCCCTTGCTGTTAGAATTACAGAAATGGACTTTTTAATTTAGCTATTTTTATGTCTGAAGATAATAGTTTGCTTGCAGTGTGTCAGTAGAAAGTAGTACACTTTCCTGTTTGTAAAAAAAAGTTCACTTGTGTTTAGACTTGTCCAATGTATTTAACTTTTAGTTTATATTTGAAATAAAAGGTGCCATCAAAAAACTAAGGAATTAAAAAACTACAGTGAGGATGTAGTTCAGGGAACATTCTTATAAGAGTGATTATTTTGCCATAGTTGAGTGGTTTTACTTTTTGAAAAGCTATACATTTAAGTTACCTTTTAGTGTTTGTCAGGTGTCTTAGTCACTTTCTCCTTGCTAGGATTCGACACCGACAAATTCCAAGAGGAGAGGTCTCCTTGGCTCATGTGTGTTAGAGCCTTCAGTCTGTAGTCGGCTGGCTCCAGGCAGAAGCGCTGTAGTGAAAGGGGCCTTCTCGGGGAGAGGGCTCCTGTCAGTGTGTAGGCAGAGGAACCCTACTAGCCCAGCCCCCAGTTCCCTGCCTCTTTGACCGGTCCCCACCTTGACATCACTAGCAGCTATAGTGCCTGTCTAAGCCCTACTACGAGCACAAGAAGCCCTGGGCGTACATCTAGATGTAAACCACAACTGCAGATTCAAACCCAGGCCTTGTGCATGGTAGGCAAGTGCTTTGTTAGTGATATCCCCAGTCTCAGTTATTATAAAGTGATTATAGTCCTTGTCTTGTTGGGTAAGAGATGGCTTAGCAGTAAAACCATAAGGTAGTCTACCACTTCTATCTGTGCATAGGCAATGTGTTCTGGTGATATGACACTTGAGATTTTTTTTTTTGTCTTTTTGAGACAGGGTTTTCCTATGTAGTTCAGGCTGGTCCTGAACTCACATCAATCCTCCTGCCTCAGTCTCCCAAGTGCTGGGATTATAAACGTGAGCCACCACACCTAGCTAACACTTGAGATTTAATAAGTAGGCAGAAGAAGAATGAGTTACTAGGTGTTCTAGGGGAGAAATCAGGCCATTAATACTGTAGCAGAGGCCCGAGATACTCCTCAGTTTTATTTTAGTGCATGAGATTTGAGAACAAGGAAGCAAAGTTGGCTTTGAAGCTTTTATTAGTGCATGGGGGACAGTGTGTCTGTCAGTTGAAATAAAAGTGAGCCTAGAAGAGCTCCTAGTTTCTGTAAGCTCAGGATGAGGATGGGGGGAGCTCAGTTTTGCACATGTTGAGAAAATCTGTCAGACTTCGCAGTGGGAATGTTGGGTAGACAGTAGGGTATCTGGGTAGGAATTTAGGACTGCAGCTTGAGAGTCTTTGGCATGTCTGTGACATTCAGGTGCATGACCTTAAGCAGCTTGGTGAGGGAGGAGATGAGGAAGTGAGGAGGCTGTGGCTTCCGAAGACCAGAAGAAGGTTTCCAAGAGGAGCTACTCGTGAGGACCTGTGCCAGATGACCAAGTCAGCGCAGGGCGGAAGCGCAGCTGACGACTGCTTAGGACTTGCCACAGGTCCTTGGGCTGGTACTGTTTTGCTAGTGAAAAGCAGGTTGCGTGAGAATGAACCAAATCATAATGAATGCCAAAGAGAATTAGGCAATGTGTACTGTGGACAGTGAAGCCAGGCTGCACTTCTGAGGACTTGGCAAGAAGAGGAAAGGTGTGATAGCTGGAGTGGAACATGAGATCAAGGAAGTTTTTTTAAAAAAATTTTTTTAAGATGGAAAAACATAAGAGAATGTTGGGAATAATCTAATAGAAAGCAAAGGACCGACAAAGTAGGACAGTCCCCGGAGGTTGCCCTTGCTGGTGGGAGGAGACAGGACACTAAAGACAAATACAGGGGTTTGCCTTTGCTCGAAGTTTTCCCCTGGTTAAGGATTTTTTTTGTGGTCTAGTTTCTCATCTCCAGGGGGTGTAAGTAGCAAGTGCACATTGTGGCGCGACATTGAGAGTTTCTTTTTTTCCTGTGGCCAAAAAGCTTATTCTGCCTCACATTTATTCCTCTTATGAAATTGTGTTGTAATTTTAGCACCTGGCCAACTGTTTTGTGGTGTTTTGTTGTTGTTATTGTTCTATGTTTCTGACCATGTGTACGTGTGTGTGTGTGTGTGTGTGTGTGTGTGTGTGTGTGTGTGTAAGACAGGGTTTTGCTCTGCAGTTTAGGCTGGCCTTGGGCTCATTTTGTGACTTTGTAGCCCAGGCACTTCTTGAACTTATAATTATTCTCCTTCCTTAGCCTTGCAAATGCTGGGATTCCAGGCATGTGCCCACCATGCCTGGCTTGAGGTTTTGACCTTTAAACTAAAAAATAGGTATTTGCAGAAGCTGACAAAAGGGATTTTAAAGTTTGAGATCAAGCCAAGTATTAGACTGTCATAGCTATTAAAAATGTATCTACATTCATTTTCATTGTTTAAAGATATTTATGATACAAATACTAATTTTAGCTAAATACTAATTTGAGTAGTATTTATTTACTTATGAACTGTATGTGTATTTGTTACTGGGGATTGATACCCAGGACCTCCACATTAAGCTACATCCCCAGACTTTTTTTATTTTTTATTTTGAGACAGGATCTCTCCAAGTTGCTAAATTGTCCAGGCTGGGCTCGAACTTGTGATCCTCCTGTCTCAGCCTCCCAGAATGCTGGGATTACAAGTGTGTGCCATCATGCCTGACTGGTTAGTATTTAAGTATTTATTTATTTTAAAAAATTCTTATCCTCCTCAGTACTGGCACTTAACCCAGGGGTGCTTTACCACTGAGCTATATCTCCACCTCTTTTTATTTTTATTTTGAGGCAGGATCTTGCTAAATTGCCCATTCTAGCCTGGAATCTCAATCCTCCTGTGTCAGCTTTCTGGGTAGGTTGGATTTCAGGAATACAACTACTGCCTGGCTCTTTTATGTTTTTATTTATTTGTTTTTTCTTTTTGAGACTGGTTTAACTGCAATTCAGGGTGGTCTTGAGTTCACTCTGTAGCCCAGGCTGGGCTCAAACTGCACATGATCATCCTGCTTCAGCTTCCTGAGTGCTGGGATTGCAGGTGTATGTCATCACACCTGGCTTACCTGTGCTATTTTATTTTATTAACATTTTTTAAAATTTATTTTTTATTTTATTTATTTTTTAATTATTTATTTATTCATTTATTTGGTACAGCATCAGGCTACACAGCTCAAACTTGTAGTGATCCTCCTTTCTTAGCCTTCCCACCACTGGGATTACAGGGCTGCATCACCTTGCCCAGTTTCAGTGGCCAGCTCAGCACAGGGCCGGCATGGCATGTGGTACCGGGGATCAAACCCAGGCCCTTGCACTTGCCAGGTAGGCACTTAGATTGCCGAGTTACTTCCCTTAAAGTTGATATGTAAGTAAATACATATCTGTTATCAGGACAGTTTGCTTCTTAATTTATAACATCATTTTATAATTAATTAATACTGTAACATTCTAAGAATGGGGCCTATTTTGGTATCTGAATACTAATAGAAAAGGTTAATTGGGAAGTTTTGGATTTTTTTTTTTTTTTTCTTTTTTATACCAGGGATTGAACTCAGGACCTTGTGCTTGCCAGGCAGGTGCTTATCCTGCTAAGCTATCTCCCAGCTCTTGTATTGTTTTATTTTTTCTAATGTATTTAGGACAGGGTCTATAGGGTACACAGATTACAGGATCTCACTACATAGCTTGGACTTGTGGTGATTCTCCTGTTTTCAGCCTTCCAAGTGCTGGGATTACAGGCATGTACCAACATGCCCTATCTCAATCGCTGTCTCAGTGCACCCCAGGGATGGGGCCAGCATGGCATGCCGCGGATTGAACCCCTGCTGCTGTGCTCTGCCTAAGCAGGCTCTTTAGTCCGCTGAGCTATTTGGCCAGCCCTCTTTGATTTTTTTTTTTTACATAAAAAGTTCCACCAAAAACAATAACATTCACTATAAACAACAAGTAAAACGTGTCTATAGTTTTGCTAAGCATTAGGTTAAATGTTGTTTGAACTGTTGAAAACTTCACACTGGGAGGAATTTATGAATGTAAATGGTCATGTTATACATGACCAGTGTTTTTCTTCCTTTTTTTTTTTTTTTTTAAAGTTTATTTTATTTTCTTCAACCACATTACATATTTGTTTGTGTTATGGCCGGCTGAGCCTTCCCTGGGGGGTGGAGGGCGGCGCAGCATGTGGGGCCTGGGGTCGAGCTGCGGTCCCTGTGCGGTGGCCTAAACTTCCTGATGCACGCGCTTTAGACCGCTATGCCATCTCACTAGCCCATGACCAGTGTTTTTCTTACAGGCATTTCGTAAGTATAGTTCAGATTTTACTGAAGAGGTAAGAATAACATTGATAGCAATTTTACAGAGATCATGAAGAGAATAATTGCTTTGGGTTGGACTCATGAGCTATTGGTTCTTTCATGAAATAATTACAAAACATGTGTTAAGATTTTAGTCTTCAGTTTAATAGGCTCAGATATTTATAGTTTATCCCTAACTGATCTTGGGGACTCTAAATCTCACTCTGCTCTTACCTCTGCCTCTCCTTTCCCTTCTTATTTTTTTCTTTCCTCCTCCTTTTCTCCCCTCCCCCCTCGCTACCTTCCTCCTTCCTTTCTCTCTTCTTCCCCTTTTTTTTTCCCTTGCTTGCTTGTTTCTTGTTTTCGGAGGGAGGGAGTAAGTGCAGTGCCTGCTGAGCAGCTGCGTCTTCCTCTTTGACTTTAAGTCTTCGTCTACTACCTAAGTCCTTACGTGTGTCAGATCGTGCCAAGCCACTGGACAGGTGCTAACTCATGGAAAGCCTCACAACAGTTCTACTGGAGAGGTTGGCTTTAATTTACAGGGCAGAACACAAAGGCACAGAGGAGTTGAGTTACTTCTCTGAGTCATAAGTACTGGAGCTGGGGTGTGGCTATCATTGGAATCTGTAGGTGTGCTTTGACTGCCTTCTGCACAATTTTTGTTTGTAAAATACTTATGGAAAATCAGGATGCTAACTGATTTACAGGGGAGTATATTTGATCAAGAAGTATATGCAGGGCTGGAGATGTCACTCAGTGGTAGAGCTCTTGCCTAGCAGGTGTAAGGCCTGGGTTGCTTTGTCCAGGCAATGAATGATCTTGATTTTTATTGTAGTACTTATAATCATCTTGTCTTCAATAAAAAATATTGTTGAGAGCCAGGTGTGGTACATATGTAATCCCAGCACTCAGGAAGCTGAGACAGGAGGATCTCTGAGTTTGAGGCCAGCCTGGGCTACATAGTGAGCTTGAGGTCAATCTGAACTGCATAATGAGACACTATCTCAAAAAACAAAAACAAACAAAAAAAAACCACACACACACACACAAAGATCAAAAACAACAAAACAATACGGCCAGTGAGATAGCTCAGCAGACTAAGTGCCTGCTTTGGCAAGTGCAGGGACTAGAGTTCCATCCTCGGTACCACGTGCCTCACCAGCCTCACACCTGGGCTTGCTGAATCAGCTGAGACCAGGTGTGGTGGCTCATTCCTGTAATCCCAGCACTGGGGAGGCTGAAAACAGGAGGATCATAATGAGTCTGAGCTATGTAGTGAGACTGTGTACCAAATACATAAAAAATAAATACATAAAGATAAATTGTTGGCCTTTACTTTCAATGGTATGAAAAATGTTGAACTTCACAAGTAACTTTTTATGGTTTGAAAAAGAAGAGCATAAAGAATAAAACCTGTGGATACGCTTTTTCAAATTACAGATACCCTTCTGGAGAGTCTCCTATAGTCGCATGGCGTACAGCAAAGTGTCATGGAATGAGAATGGGTGCTGGCACATAAAATATGATAAAAACGAGACAGAGAAAGATTGGAGAGCTGGTTCCCACTGTTGTGTACCTTATGATTAAATGATGCAGTTTTAGACTGTTTCGTGGAATCGCAAGGCTCTTCAGCCTTGTGTACATGACCAACCACACTTGGTCTTATTCGACTGGGAGCTCTTAGCTCACCAGTTCTTTCAGTGTAGTGAACTTGTGCACATGACCTCTGTCATCTATAATGATATTTTGATATTTTTTATGCATTATACTCATTGACAAAGTGAATTAAAAGTAATTTGGAGGAATTAAAAGTGATTAAGCATATACGCCAATAAATCCTCAGCTGAGAAAAAAAAAGTGATTAAGATGCAAAAAAAGTGAGTGTGATCCATATATATGCTATTTCCTCAAAATGAACATAATTATTATATATCCAAACTAATGACATAAGTAATGTTTTTTTTCCCATTTGGGTTAAGATTTCTGTTGGTTCTGACTATTTGTATATTTTTTTATCTTTGATTGACAGCTGTTATGCAAAGAAAACCCAAATCGTATTCTTCTTCTTTAATGGATCAGATTCCTATCAAATTTCTCATTCGACAGGCTCAAGGGCTACAACAGGAACTGGGAGGTATTTGTTACATTTGCTTTTAAAGATTATTGTTAAAAAATATTTTTATTTATAAAGTGTACAGATGTTCCATGTTAAAAAATTAAGCAATTTAAGAGTGAGATTAGTCTTTGCTTCCCTTACTAAATTCCTTGTCTTGCTCACTGGAACTCATCCTTTCCTGCAAAAAAACCTATAATTTCCAGTTTGGTGTATAGTTTTAGGCATTTTCATCTATCAGTTGAAACAAATAAAATTGCAGATATGTAAACCTGGTGGTAGGGAGATAAAATGCTTGTCTGACATTTTGTAAGATGCTGGGTTCAATCCCTAGCATTGAAAAAAATAAAAAGATATTCAATTGCCAGTTATGTTCCAAATCATATAATAAGTCAGATTCTGTAATGGATCAGATTCCTATTGGATTCTGTCTTTGACAGGCTCAAGGGCTACAGTGGAAGGGAGGTATGTGTTTATAATGGGATTATTAGTGACATAGCCTCATCAGTAGTTGGAAGTAAAGTTAAGGGCCAGGGATATAGCTCAGCAGCATAAGTGCCTGCCTGGCAGCTGCAAGGTTCTGAGTTTGATTTCCGGTGCTGAAAAAAAATTGAAGTTTATAATGCTTTTATACATCTAATATTGAATATTTTAGGGACCGAGGAGATAGCTCAGGCACTTAAGTGCCTGAGTTTGATCCCCGGTTCCAAAAAAAAAAAAAAAAAAAGAATATTTTAGCTTAGCAACACAATCCAGTGTAGCCATTGCTTACCTGCATGATTATGTGGCTGATGTAGTTGCTGTTCCCTGCTGCTCACTTCTGCTACCCAGTGTCATGAGAGAGGATCTTACGCAGTAGTGCTGGTGCTGGAAAAGATAAAATTCAAAGCACAGTTTCTCATTATTATTATTATTTTTGTGGCACCGGGGTTCGAACTCATGACCTTACACTTGCCAGGCAGGCACTTGTGCAGAGCTGGCTCCCCGGTCTCCTATTTTATTTTTATTTATTTTATTTTTTTTTAAATTTTATTTTATTTATTTATTCGTTTGCTTGTTGTGTTTGTTTGTTTCTTTATTTATTCATTTTGTGGCTGGCTCAGCCTGCCCTGGTGGTGGGGCTGGCGCAGCATGTGGTGCCGGGGATCGAACCGCAGTCCCTGCAGTTGCCTGAGCTTTCCTAAGCAGGTGCCTTAGACCACTGAACCATCTCGCCGGCCCTATTTTTTTTTTTTTTAACAGTTTCTAATGAATATGTCTTGCATTCACATCACTGTGAAGTTGAAAAAACTAAGTCAGAAATTGGGGCTTTTTTTTTCTTTTTTGACAGGGTCTTGCTAGAGTTCAGGCTGTTCTTGCACTCACTATGTAGCTCAGGGTAGCCTTGAACTCATGGTGATCCTGTTGCCTCTACCTCCCGAGTCCTGGAATTATAGGAGTGTGCCACCACACCTGGAGCCAGGTGGCTGTCATTTTTGATCTACTGATACTGCAGTCTCATATGGTTGTGACTGATAGTTATACAAATAAAATATTTTTACACTGGGCATTGGTGGTGCACTGTCACCCCAGCTACCTGGGAGGCTGAGGCAAGTTTTCTGCCTGTCTGGACAAATCAGCAAGGGACTGTCTCAAAATTTAAAGATGAATAAGTGAAAACAGCTGGAGATGTAGCTTAGTGGTACAGTGAAAGAAAAGCACTAGGGAAGGAGCTTCGTAGGGAGCTTGCCTAGCATGCGGTGGGCCCTCAGTTCAGTCCCCGGTGCTAAGGGTTAAAAAATAAGTTTCAACTATAAATGAAACTGTTGCACCCCACTCCCCCATCTTGGACAGCTTTCTAAATTATTATGTGGAGGCATACCTTATTTATCATTGCTCCATAGTCTGTAGTATATTAATATGGACAAATATAATGGTTGATAAAGACTAATAGAGATATAGTAGTATTTTTAGAAATTGGGTATTATTAAACATCTTTTATAATGTTGAATGTGGTTTTTTTCTATTCACGTAGTCTGTTTCCAAAGAAATGATATCATATTTATTTATTTTATTTATTTTTGATACCATATTTAGCAGCATTAGGCAATTAACTTGTTTTTCTGAAGGGAACATAAAATATAGATTAGTTTCCACTATCATGAGTAGTCTGTTGGGATAATTTTGATTGTGCATATATATGTTCCTGTGTATATTTAGAGATTTAAACTTTTTTTGGTGAGAGGAGCTGGTGATTGAATCCAGGGCCTCCACACTGAGCTGCATCCCCATCCCAGTTTGTCTTCTGAGGCAGCATCCCACTATGTCACTGTAGTGCTGAGGCTGGGCTTCGGTTCGCAGTTTACTGCGTCAGCCTCTCAGAGCACTGGGATTACAGGTGTGTGTCACCCACACACCACTTGGTTTAAAATAATACTACTTTTGATTGTTATAAAGTCTTGTCAAACACAGAAACATCAGTTTTAAGCAACTTTTATGAGGAAAACTGTTATTATCTCTGCTGGTATTAAACATTGGTATGATTTTCTTTATCTTGTTCAGGGGAATGATTGGCTCTTAAGTACTGCTTCAACTACTACTGGCCCTGTACTCTCACTAATGATGATGATGATAGTGTAGTAGTGTGCTTACGTGCTGAGAACTTAGTTTATGTTACTGCATGTAACAAATCATTTGTATGGCATTATTCATTATATTAGTGTTACTACACAATAGTATAAATACTTAAATTGTGCTGTAAGCAAAATTTAGAAATAAGGCTTTGATTTAGAAAAGGAAGGTGTTACTGAAAGATGCCACTTAAAATTTTTTGTTTGTTTGTTTTGATACAGGGTCTCACTATGCAGTTCAGGCTGGCCTTAAGCTCACTTCACTTTGTAGCCCAAGCTGGCCTCAAACTCACAGCAGCCTCCCAAGTGCTAGGATTACAGGTGTGCGCCACCATGTCCAGCTTAATGTGTCACTTTTATTTATTTTTATTTTTTGTGTTTTTGAGGCAGGGTCTCGCTATGCAGTTCAGGCTGGCCTTGTGCTCACTTTTGTAGCCCAGGCTGGTCTTGAACTCACAACGGATCCTCCTGCCTCAGACTCCCAAGTGCTGGGATTACAGGCATGCACCACGACGCCCGGTGTTAATGTGCTACTTTTAAACGAAGTGGGCAACTTTAATTTAATTAATTAATTAATTAATTTTTTGGTGGGACTGGGGATTGAACTCAGGCCCTTGTGCCTGCTAGGCAAGCACTTATTCTATTGAGCTAACTCCCCAGCCCTGGCAACTTTAATTTTACTCAGTGATTTCCAACAGGGTTGAAGGAGGACTCTACAGAACCTATCAGAATTTCTGAGTCGGCGTTTTCAAAAAACATGATTTTACCTCTATAGAGAATGCTTCTGTCTCCTTTTTTTCTCTTTACTCTTTTCTTAACACATCATTAGGTCTACTTTTCCTGAGGCTCTGAGCTTAACCCCTAACACTGCAGAAAATAAAAACCATTACTGATGGTCTTCCATGTACATGATAGGTTGGTTGGTTGATTTATTTATTTATTTATTTAGCGACCGGGGTTCAAATTCATGACCTTACATTGACATGACAGGCAGGCACTTGTGCCACAGAGCTATCTCCCCAGCCCCACATGATAGATTTCTTAGTGAGACTTATCTTCGCAAGAGGAGGAAAAAGTTAGAGAACTTCTGATGTAAGTGGTAGTTCCCAAGTCACTGCATATCTGCTTTGGCAGATCTTCTGGCTGGAACTGCTGAACAGGAATTTCTAGGGCTCTGTTCCAGTTTCTGCAGTGGCCAGGGGTACAGCACCTGCTTTTCTGCTCATGAGAGCTTCTTCCCGAGATTCTGAACTAGAATTGCTCTTGTCACAGTGTGAGAAACACTACTATCGAGCATGACCCACTTTTCTTAGTGGCTGTGGGCTTCCTGAAAATAAAGCTGGGGAATCTTCTGTTTTTTTGGCAATGGAGAATCTAATTGACTTGGTGTTAATTTTCAAGGCTTGCATTCGGCTTTACTACGTCTCCTTGCAACTAACTACCCACATCTATGTATTGTGGATGACTGGATCTGTGAAGAAGAAATCACAGGGACGGATGCCCTGTTGAGGCGAATGCTTCTAACTAATAATGCCAAAATCCACTCTCCTAAACAACTACAAGAAGGTATAGTACATTGCTCATCCTCTTACCTACCCCGTAGCAGTAAAAGGGGATGTTAAGCTTGTTGTGTTTGTTTGTTTCTTTCTTTCTTTATTTTGTGGCTGGCTCAGCCTGCCCTGGTGGTGCGGCTGGCGCAGCATGTGGTGCCGGGGATCGAACCGCAGTCCCTGCGGTTGCCTGAGCTTTCCTAAGCAGGCGCTTTAGACCACTGAACCATCTCGCCGGCCCCTTGGGGATGTTAAGCTAATTGAAATCTTCTAAACATATAGCATTTTCCTGATAATATATCAGTGTTTTGGTGAATATATTTAAAGCAAATTTTTTTCTAAATTTGGAGAGTTTTAGTCATTTCTTTTTGATGTGTTCATAGTTTTCATGTGCAGTGCTGGTGATCAAACTGGTTTTTCTTTTTCTTTTTTTTTTTTTTCTGTATTTGATACAGGGCCTCATTATGCAGCTTAGACTCGTAGTGATCCTCCTGTTTTCCGCATCCCCAGTGCTGGGATTATAGGTGGGTGCCACTACACCCAGTTTTGGTGGCCAGCTCAGCATGCCTGGGGGTCGGGCCTGTGTGACATGTAGTGCTGGCGATTGAACCCTGGTCCCTATGCTTGCTAAAGCAGGTTTTCTCTGTTTTGATGGTGATGAAGGCCTTTACCACCCTCTGACTTCCTTCTGTCTGCTCTTGCATTCCTTTCACTGTTTCCTGAAGGTCTTTTTCTCCTCTTACAGAGCTTTCATGTCTGTGTTCAAGTGTATTTTTTTCTTTACATAATTAAGGAATTGTAATTCATACCAAAGCTGGCTGTCTTACCACGGCAAACATGGATTCTGAACCTAGACAGAGATCTGGTGTGATCTTGTCAATTTTGGCTATTTTTTTTTTTTTTTTCTTTTTCTTTTTCTCTGAATTTCTTTTTTATCTTTTTGAGACAGGGTTTTGCTATGGAGTTCAGGTTGGCTTTGAATTCAGGCTGGCTTTGAATTTGCACTGATCCTCTTGCTTCAGCCCCTCAATACTGTTCCTTTCCCATGAGCTTCCTGGTCTGCCTGGCTCCTCTGTCCCTCTTGTCAGCTGCCTGTTCTAGGACAGCTAAGGAGGAAAGCACTTCCAAAACTGTTCGTTTGTTTGTTTATTTATTTATTTATTTTATTATGGCTGGCTCAGCCTGTCCTGGGGGTGGGGCTGGTGCAGCATGTGGTGCCAGGGATCGAACTGTGGTTCCTGCAGTTGCCTAAGCTTGCCTGAGCAGGTACTTTAGACCACTGAGCCATCTCAGCGGCCCTCTTCATTATTTTAGTAACAAAATCATTCATATATTTTGTATTGTGGTATACTATATGATTTATATAATGATGTTTAAATTCCCACTTGAAATGAAAAATACCGCATTATATCTTCTGTAGACACAGAGTCCTTAAATTTTAAGTGAATAGTTGTCCCTTACTAACCATTAGCTGTAGTTCAAGTACGCTAGCTTACAAACAAGCTACATCCTACAAATGGCTTTTATTTACCACATAGTTCCTAGGGTAAGTGTGTTTACCCTTTGAACAGTCACATGAATGCTATAATAACGGCTGTGGTGTTGGACTAATCGGTGAAGTTCCTTGCCTTCCTTCATGATTTCTTCAGTCTTTTTTTCAGTAGGCAAAACCTTTTCTAAAAAGTCTGAATCTTCCAAGTACAGCTCGTCTCCTGGATAAAGGTGGACAGTCCCATCAGCAGTAACACAGATGATAGCAGCCACCTTTCTGCCCCTTCTAATGCATGCTCCAAACAGAATTTGTGCAGGTTAGAAAGAGGCAGAGTTCTCAGGTCTTCTTATTTCATAGAACTGTGGTGGTGCCAGCCAAATTTCTTTTGAAAGGAAACTTTCAGTTGCCTCGGATGGAAATGACCACTTACAGAAAGAAATTCGTGTCGAAGCGGTGGCGTTTTTCACCCGTAAACGGCGTGAGCCGCTGGCTCCATTCGTGCAGCGCCCAGATGTTGGGCTCGCAGTCCAGGTGCACACACAAGTCCAGGAAGCAGCGCTTGTCGCCATGGACGCAGGTGCACCAGGTGAATACTTCCGGAGGAGGCTCCAGGGCATAGTCGAGTTCAGGAGTGGAACCCCGGGGCTCCGGAACCTGCCCGGTGCCCCTGAGCCGCAATCCCAAAATAATTTTAATATTTGTTTTACTTAACCTTATACTTCTGATACATTATTTTATTGTGTATTAACTATAAAATTATTTCTCATTTTTCTTTTTTTAACGCACATTTTTTGTTACGTATTTCACATTTTTTAAGTCATGTATGTATTTATTTATTTGGTACAAGGGTCTTGCTACACAGCTTGGACTTGTAGCATCCTCCTGTCTCAGCCTCCCCAGAACTGGGATTGCAAGTGTGCACCACCATGCCTGGTTTTGGTGACTGGCTTGACATGGGGCCAGTGCAGCATGTGGTACTGGGGATTGAATCTGGGTCCTTGCGCCTGCCAGTCAGGTGCTTAGACCGCTGAGCTATCTCCCCAGCCCTGTGTTTTACATGCACATTATACTTCAGTTTGAACTAGCTATACCTCTGGTGCTTAAAAGCCAGATGTGGTTAGGGAGTACTATATTTGGGAGGACAAGACTGGATAGTTTTACTAACAGCGATGTGCTGGATGCTCAGACCCTGTAAAGGAGCCAAGAAGTTTGAACCTTTCGTATGAATATCTAAGAGACAAAATATTTGGTCTATTTTTCTGTATCACATTGCTTTAAAAAGCAATCTGAGTCACCCAAGAATATGAGATTTGTCTTTGGGTCCTTAATATTTTTGTTTTGTTTTGAGACAGGGTCTCCCTGTGTAGCCTGAGTGCTGGGATTACAGGCATATGCCATCTCACCTGGCTACTAAGACTTTTAAAGTGAGTTTTTGTTGTTATTGTCCTAAAGAAAAAGTAGGTGGCACTACATACTACTATCTGCTTCCATGAATTTTTCTAAAGGCTCTTATTTTAGGTTCAGTCAGCACTGGCTATGATGGAAACTTATTTATTAATAACATTATTTTCTTGATTTGTTGGGCCTGCACTGTAAGGGGGCAATATTATTTCCTGCCTTTTTGTGATACCAGGGATTGAACTCAGGACCCTGCGCTTGCCAGGCAAATGCTTATTCTACTGAGCTCTCTCCTTGGCCCCTACTTATTTCCTCCTTGATAGACTTCAGATTATGACTGCCAAATTTTCTTTCTTTCTTTCTTTCTTTCTTTCTTTCTTTCTTTCTTTCTTTCTCTTTCTTTTTTTTTTTTTTTTAGCATTTTCAGCTGTCCCAGTAAACCACACACAAGTGATGCAGATTATAGAGCACTTGACTTTACTTTCTGCCAGTGAACTTATACCATATGCAGAAGTATTAACATCCAATATGAACCAGCTGTTGAATTCAGGAGTTCCACGGAGGATTCTTCAGACAGTCAATAAGTTATGGATGGTTCTTAATACTGTGATGCCTAGAAGGTAAGTTCATTGTGCACTCTGCAGGTCTGTAACAGTGATAATATATAATAACGTGAACTTAAGTGCTGAAAAAAGTTTCACAAGACCACTTATATTGAGTGTGTGACAATATAATTCCTTTCTGAAGAATACTGATTAACAAGTTGTTATATCTTTAAGGGAAAGAATGACCTTTAAGAAATAGAAACTGCTGGGGATGTAGCTCAGTGGCACAGTGCCTACCTGGCGAGTCGGAAGCCCTGAGTTTGATTCCTAGTACCAAAAAAGAAAAAGAGAAATAGAAACTTATTTCTAATTTGAGGAAGTTCTTTAAAACTAGATTCTCATGTTTTTTATTTGTGGCTGATTGGGGTTTAGGTCATTACATTGTGTTGTACCGTTGCTTATTGTGATTAATTTCTCATCAGGCTGTGGGTAATGACAGTTAATGCACTTCAGCCTTCCATAAAGTTTGTGCGACAACAAAAGTATACACAGAATGACCTGATGATAGATCCCCTCATTGTCCTAAGGTGTGATCAGCGGGTTTACAGGTATGTGTCATCTGAGTTTCACTTTTATTATAGTCATACTCTAGAGAGTGAAAAGAATTCAAAGAAGTTCTGTTTAACCTTGTGTCTTAATGTTCTGCAATACCTAGACATTATGCCTTGCATGTCTTTTTCTTTAGTTGTTTATATTCGTGAACTACATATTCAGTTTAATATTCAACATATGGTTAAAAATATATTCAGCATGTGGTTAATAAAGTAAAAGCCTTAGAGAAATGTCAGTCTTGGTTTTGTTAACCATGAATTGTAGTTCTTCTCTCTCTCCGTGAAAAATACTTTTTCTGTTAGCATGGTGAAAAAGGATTTTAAAAAACTGTTTCATTTTGAGTTGTTACATACTTTAAAACCGTGAGTGTATCTTCAAAATTTGTTTTGTTTTGTTTGTTTTCTTTTGTGTTTTGATTTTTGAGACAGGATCATTCTGTGTAGTTCAGGCTACATAGCCCAGGGTGGCCTTGAACTAAGTATAATAATCCTCCTGCCTTGGCCTGCTGAGTTCTGGGATTATAGTTGTGAGCCACCATGCCTGGCCTATATCTTCAGTCATGATATTAGCTTCACTGAGTCTACATTGCTTCTAACACTTTGTCAAATATGTTGAAGTGATTTTACCTCAAAAAGCAATCAATGAACTCAAATCATTAACATTTGAATTTCTACTTAGTTTGCTTTCTTTAATATTTTGAGTCAGAGTCTCACTCTGTAGCCCAGGCCAGGCATGAATTCAAGATTGTCCCAGGCTGTCCTTGATCTCACAGTCCTCCTCCCTCAGCTTCCCACATGCAGGAATATAGGCATGCCCTGCATCGTGTTACTTCTGGTTGTAGTGATAAGTAACATCAAAGGTGCATAAGTTAGGGAGACTGCCTTCTGCCTCTCAAGTGATGGTCATCTGTGTGGGAAGCCATATGCAGATGAGTGGCATAGTAACATGTGCTGGTAGAAGCTCAAGAAAGGTGGGGCCTGGCTGTTTTTAGAGGATGGACCCAGGGTTTAGATGAACAGATAATAGTGTGATTCAGATTGTCCCGGAAAGTATTTGAGAAGGTATTTACATATGATCAAAGGTATAGAAGCAAGAATGAACAAGGCTTGCAGCAGAGGGTTAATTTGGGGGAAAATTAGATTGGAGTCAGATTGTGTAGTTGCTAGCAGATCATATAGGTGGTGATTTGGGGAGAGAAACTGTACACCAGATGGGATGCAGGAAGGAAACTACAAGAAAGAAGGCTGAGCAGGAGCCACTGTATTCAACCAAATGGGTGAGGGCGAAGTGACAGACCTGCTGAGTCAGCTTTCTGTGCTTCTGTGAGATCAGCATTACAAAGGAAATAGGAATCAAAGACTGAACAGTGCAAATCATGTTAGGTATCTTTTTTTAATTTTTTATTTTTTACTGGAACCGGGGATTGAACTCAGGTCCTTACGCTTGCCGGGAAAGTGCTTATTCTACTGAGCTATCTCTCCAGCCCCCTCATGTTAGGTATCGAATAAAAAGAAAAGCTTGGTAAGTAATACTTCCAGAAAAGAGGCACTTTTTTCCTTCTAGTTCTGAGGAATGAGTGCAGGCCTCACACATGCTATGCAAACAGTCTGCCTCTAGGCTGCATCTCTGTTTCCTTTTAATTTTGAGATAGGGTCTTGCTAAATTGCTCAGACGGGGCTCAAATTATGATCTTCCTGCCTTTCAGAGTTCTGGGATGACAAGTGTGTACTACCATCCCTGGCTATTTCCAAGGCTTTTAACTCATCGTTTCATTTTGTCATCCAGAAAGCCTAACCAGGTGGGCACTTATGCTGCTGAGCTATCTTCTTGGTCCAGAGAGGGCAAGAGCCTGTAGAACCTGCTATTCATTCCCAGGCGGTTTCCCATCCAAGTACTAACCAGGCCCGACCCTGCTAAGCTTCCGAGATCAGACGAGATTGGATGCGTTCAGAGTAGTATGGCTGTAGCTAGTTTACATTCCCTAGTAGTATTTGATATTGTAGACTTTCTTGTACCTTCTTGAATTTTTTTTACATAGTAAATGTAAAAAAATGGATTCCTACTTTGTTAGGTTGAACGTTTTATTTTTTGGAGACAGAGTCTTACTATGTAGTGTATAGGGCCTTGCTGTATAGTTTAAGCTGGCCTTGAACTCATGGTAATCTTCCTACTTCAGTCTCCTGAGTTCTGGGATTACAGGTGTGTGCTATAATGCTTGGCTGAACATTTTTATATACTTACTGGCTATTGGTATTCTTTTTTTTTCTTTTTGAATATGGGCTTTTGGTATGAAGTTGAAGCTGGCATTTAACTCACTATGTAGACCAAGGTGGCCTCAAATTTGTGGCAATCTTCCTGCCTTAGCCTCCCAAGGGCTGGGATGACAGGTGTGGGTATTAATAGTTCTTTTTTATATTTTAAGACAGGTTTTCTTTTTTGTTGTTATTGTTGTTTTGTTTTGATTTTTGAGACAAAATTGCTCTGTATAATTCAGATCGGCTTTGAACTCACTACGTAGCCCAATCTGACTGTAAGCTCATATTGATCCTCCTAAGTGCTGGTATTAAAGGCATGCACCACCATGCATAGCATTTAATTTAGGTTTTTAAATTAACTTTTTTACTAAAGAGTTCTTCATCTGTAAACGATACCATGTATTTGTATATTGAAGTATTTTCTGTTATTGTGGGGTGGGGCAAGACTTGGGATCTTGTATATGTTAAGTGTATGCCCTTTTACTGAACCATATTCCTAGGCTTGTAGTTTTATCCCTTGATGCTTTATTATTTTGCCTTTTCACTTTTTAATATTTGTTTTTATTGAGTTAGCATTGTTACAGTTTAAAACATCATGCCCTAGAAAGGTGTAAATATGTAAAGCGCATGCACTCGGGGTGAACCCGGCAGCTTTGTCAAGAGGGTGGGTGGGGACTGCTGAGGCTGGTGCTGAGCTCCTGGGGTCTCACTGTGCTGCTCCTTCTTCTGGGTACAGATCACATTTTCCACACTGTCCATTAATGAGGATAGCTTTAATAAAATGCAAGATTAATGAAAAGAAAAGCAAGATCTTTCTGGTCTCTTTTGACCAATCTCAGCTTTTCTTTTCTTTTTCTTTTTTTTATAATGTTTTTGGTATAGGGTCTCACTATGCAGCTTAGACTGGTACTGATCTGGGCATGCAGCATATGGTACCAGGGATCGAACCCAGGTCCCTGCACTTGCCTAAACAGGTACTTGGTCAGCTGAGTGTCTCACCAGTCCTCAATCTCAGCTTTATTGCCAGAGGAAACTTGTTAGAATGTTATATATGTAGTTTTACTTTTCTGTGTACTTAGTAATATATATATTGGATTCAAATGGTTTTAAAGAAATCTAAGTAATATTATAGCACATTGTTTTATTCTTTTGAGAAATACTTTAGAGCTAGGCATGGTGGCACATGTCTGTAACCCCAGCACTCAGGAGGCAGAGGCAGGAGGGTCACCATGAGTTTAAGGCCACCTTGGGCTACAGAGTGAGTTAAAGGCCAGCCTGAACTGCATAGTGAGACTCTGTCTCAAAAAACAAAAAACAAAGACAGAAAGCAAACCTTTTTCTATTCTCAGTATGCTTTCTATGTTAGTTAGGCAGAGTTCTATGTTATTTGTCAGAATTGTCTTCCATCAGTAGGTTACCAAGGTGTATTAGAAGCTGTGAGAATGCTTGGGTTGGAGCTTGAGTTGTGGGGGTTTCTTTTGGCTTTTTGAGACAGGGGTCTCACTTTATAGTCCAGGTAGATCTAGAACTCACCGTAGAGCTCAGGCTTGTCTCGGACTCACATTAATCTTCCTGCCTTAGCTTCCCCAGTGCTGGATAGGCAAGTGCTACCACACCCAGGTAGCTTGAGTTTTTTCATGTTTTTAAAGAAGTGATTCTTAAATTTTGGGAAGATGATTCTTATTTTCAACTTGGGCAAGCACTGCTGCAGCGGAGGCTGTGACATGTAGGTGGACGTTTACACAGTTCTGAGTGTTTGCCTTATAAATCTGCTGTGGCGCGTGTCAGGGTGCACACATCAGTTTTCTCTGTGATGAAGACTAAGAAATGGGGCCTCTTTTTTTTCCCCAAAAGGCTCAGCATTTAAAATTCTGGTGGTTACTAGTTTATCTTTTGTTATTGCTTTCTTTTTATACTTCTTATTTCATTTGCTTTTAATCTATAACAATTTTAGAGAAATGAATATCCATGTTTCTATTTTCTAGATGAGGAAACTAAGGCTCAGTAACTTTTCCAGGTTAAGGAACACAGACTTATCTCTGAATACAGACTTGTTCTCTTGTTCCAAAAGGAGAAACAGGAGAAGATAAATAATCTCTTCTAGCCTCCTCTTCTTCAGTGAGAGAAGGCTTCTTCTTCTTCTTTTTTTTAATCTTTCTTTCTTTCTTAAACTTATGTCCAAGAGATTTATGGGGAATGTAATTTTCTGCAAAAAAGGGGCATTTGTTCTCTGTAACAGAGAACAAATATATACATATATA
>PVKN010011843.1:0-21281 GCA_004027915.1 Capromys pilorides
AGTGTTTAGAGTTATAAATGTTACTCTCATCACTGCTTTTATTGCATTTCTTAAGTTCTTTTGTCAAGTATTAGCATTTTCATTTTTCTCAAGATATTTAAAAGTTTCCTTTGTGACTTATTCTTTGATCTATTGACTGATTATCTTTTGTTCCTATGGTAATAAAACATTTTTCTAAGTTTTACGTGGCCATGTAAATATCCAACTCAAACCTACCATCCCTATCCTACTTTGCAGCCAGCTATGTCAATGTGTTTTAGAAATTGGTAAATAGAACTTTTCTATGCAGCCATGTAAGATCCATCTTGTAAAGATGGCCACCAATCCACCTCATGGAGTCCCTAGGAACCCTTAATAGCAGAAATATCCACTGTTTAGAGTCTCTGTTTTTCTCTGAGCCATTGTTCTTTTTTTAAAAAAATATATGTTTAGCTCACATAGCTCATTTTATTTTGAGTATCTCTGTCCTGGCAGCTAAACTTATATTCTATTAATATTCTAGCTTCAGCAAATGTGTTTTATTGACTCAAGGAAATAAATAATATTGACTTTCAGCTTCATTTTCCTTCTTTATTAAGACATTAAAACTAAATAAGCAAATAAATTATTCTAAAAATATTAAATGGGGCCCAGGCCTTTTTGTCTCCTAACTCTGGTCCCATAAAGTATCCCTATATGGTGAGTATGAATGTATTTTTATTTGTAACTGGTCTTTGCTTATGTCTGCAGCTTGTCTCTCTAATTTTATAAAATATATAAAATTTTCTTTTCTGTTTCTTCCTTTTTCTCCAACTGGCTACATCCTCTGGTGACAGAGGATCTTTGCACATACTAATCTCTGAATTGGAATGTTCTCCTCTAAGCATCATCTCAGCCCATTTATCACCTCCTCCAAGAAGAGCCTTTTCTGAGCCTTCACACTAGGTATTGTTCCTTAGTATAAATTCTCCAAGAAGTAAGCTCCAAAGGGGATTTAGTGTACAAGGGATGTTTTTAGGGTTCACTTGTGTGCAGGGTAAGAGGCATGTATGTTACCAGAGTGCGCTATAGGAGGTGACCCAAAAGAATGCATGTAAAATTAGAAGAGATATCCTGGCTTGGCTGCATGACCAGAGCCAGGACAGAGCCACAGTGGCTCTCCATAGACCACAGAGCTGGGAGACCAGTAACTGCTCAGTCCAAGACTCTAGAAGTATTAGAACAACAGGAACCATGGTTGCAGCCCTAGTTCAAGGCTAAAGGTCTAGAAGCTCCCTTGAGCATCATTGCTGTCAGTCCTGGCCAAAGGAAGACCAATCTGGAGTCAGATGCTCACAAGTGGTGGTAGAAAAAAAAAAAGTAAAAAAAGAATCTAGCTTGTACAGGTTCCAGCTTTGTTCCTTCTCTTTTTGTTCCATCTCTGCCCAGCCTATTGGATATGGTGCCCACATTCAAGGCCTCTGCCCCCACCAAGTTACCTTGGGAGACACCCTCACGGACATACCAGAAATGTGCTTTACCAGTTTTCCAGCTGCCTCTCCATCTGGTAAAGTCGACAACCAAGGTTAATGTCACATTAAGGGTGAGAGGAACAAGAGTAGACAGGGAGAGTGGTCAGACTACAATGTAGGCCTGATTCTTAGGACAGGACGACAGAAAGGAAGAAGTGGGAAGAATTTCAGCCTCCAATCAGCTGTATGAATGGCTCAGCGTTGCCAATGGGGAGTCCTTGGACCTATGTTGTCCAGTAGAGTCTGGCCTCCCCCAAGAACAGGATCCACTGGCCAAGATCAGCGCTGGGGATCAGGAGGAGTGCAGCTGGCCCCGTAGCCATCTGAGCTCGCTGTAGCTGGAGATGCAAGCGGGCTTTGTGCATTTGCTGGGGCCTGTGTCTACAATTTGACAGCATGTGTGGACACACAGCTGACCTAAGCTCCAGGAAAACAGGAAGCAGTGTGTTTTCCATAGTGTCCTTGGCTTGATATAGTGTTAGGCACATTGTAAACAGATAATCTGAATAATTTTGAAAAATCAAGCTTCAGTTATTTTCAAATCTTGAAAAGTTTTTATTTAAAATTTTTAAAACTAGGTGCATGAAAGAATGGACTCAATAAAAAGAATGAAATTTAAAATTAATAGACTCTGTATTCATGGTTCCATACTGACCGAGAGCCAGAGCCAGAAAATCTCTGATAGGTGAAATTTAATGAAACAGACATCCCCATGGCAGTTGATCACGTAAAGTCCTAGAAATATCTAATCACAAGAAAATCTGAAATCCATGAATTTATTAAATGTGCTTGGAAAAATATGTTTGTTCTGAGGCATCTTTATGAGCTTAATAAAGTACTCAATTTATAAATGGTCCCACATGTAAATAAAAGGCTTTACATGGTAGGATAAAAATGTCAGACTTATTGGCTAACTATAAAAGTGTAGATGATTATCCTATGCTCACTTCTTTGAAGTTAGGCATAGAGGAACTGATAGTCTTCTCAAGTTTGAGTGAAAGGCCCTGAAAACTGGGTCCCACAAGAATCCTGCAGGTGTTGATTTCATGGTGGGAATGTGGGTGGTCTGGAAGGACCTTTGCATATAGAGCAAAGTCGAGGGCCCCAAGTGGCAGGGAGTGTGAAGCTGCTTGCTGTGCTGATCAGTACATTTCCTTTCATGTTGCTGCCTGGAGCTCTTCGCCCCTGGTTGTGCAAATTTAGATCTATACTAGGGCTTGAGTCCTGAGAAAGAACATGAAAATCAAGGTTGAGTTGATTTTACCTTTGCTTTATAATCAGAAATGCTCAAACGTCATCTAAGTGCTTTTGTCCCCAAAAGAAATGGTTTTATTGTTCTATCTGACAATAAACATAAGTAACATAAGGAAATCCTGGAGAAAAATGAAACATCTAGAAACTACTACCAAATGGCAAGCTGCTTACTACTTTTTAGACTTCTGGGCTGACTCCATTTTGGCATGGCTTCTGGTACTACCATGCAATGTTATGACATTACCATCAATCTAATTTTTTAAAGAATTTTGAACAAATAGCAGAATGACTATTATTATAATCGGTTCACTAAGCATTAAATGCTTTATGGAGATTGTATAATTTAATCCCTCAGCCACCTGTTGAAGGAGGGAAGATTGTTGTAGAAAAATGGAAGGAAATGGAAACCTTACAAGCTATAACTATTAACTAAATAGAAAACTGGCATCCTAACTTGCTTTGGTAGGTTACGTCTCTCTGATTTGTGAGGAAAGAAGAGTCTCCCTTCAAGTCATCTCATTGTATCTGATGGATCATTAGAGGCTGTTTATAAATGCTTGTGGAGCAAGGCCTTGGATGTACTCAACACAAATATACATGTCTGAAGATATCTGGAACCTTGCTTTCTGAATAAATACGTGCTCTGCCCTCCTGTGACCCTGAAAGAACCATTTAGTCAGGGAGCCACTCCTCCCTAATTTACTTGATTTGTAATTTCAGCATTTCAAAAAGCAAGGACTCATCTGTAATTACCTTGAGTGCTCCATTTTGGCGGCTATGATCTTTGACAGAATCTGCACTTGGCAACCTTATCTTCTAGCATGTCAGGAGTGTCTTGTGCATCCGTTGACTTAGTTATTTTCTCAGTAAACCCTTACTGCTTCATGCCTGGTAAATGTTCCCACTTACATTTTATACTCTCGTTCTTCTGAATATGACATCAGTTCTACGTTTTATGTATAAGTGTTTCCATGACGAGGGACATTGATGAGCAATTCTCTGTGCTTCAAGTTCAGATGCTCCATTAGGATTAAGTGACTGGCTGCAGTCATTTTCAAAGCGTGAGTTATACTTGAAGAGCTGCAAACTCAGATTCTATCTGGCAAGCAGCCATTGGTGTGCTTCCTTTATTATACTCTGAGGAGCAGAGACTTGCACTCATACACGATTTTTACTTAATTTCCAGTTTGTTATTATAAAAGGAGAACTCTTAGTCAGATAAACTTGCAAATTTATCAGAGCGTGAGAGGGAGGACAGAGTGAGGCAGTCTTATCACCTTGAGCATTTGAAACAATGAGCTCAGAGTTGCAAACTCAAATGCTAGTACAGGCCACCAAGGGAGGTAATGCCAGAGTATGAGCAGGGCCACAGGGAAGTAACGGGGGGTGGAGACACCTGTCTCATCTTACTTTATACATACATATTTTTTCTAACCAAACAAAACACTGAGTCTGGTTGCCATTTGGAAATTTCTAGTTACTAATGGCAGGTTAGACCCCAGAAGGGAAGCATTTTAAGACCACAGAAGTTTGACTATCTTACCCAAGCAGATTTATTATTTGGTTCTTTCTATGAGCCCTCACTTTCTCTTTCTCTCTCCTATGTGCTTCATGAAGGCAGCAGCTGAGTTTATTTCATACACCCTTATCATTATCAACACTAGCCAGGGCCAGGCATGTAATTGGTCCTTGTGAACATTGTTATATAGAAGAAGCAAGGCATATGACATGTCCTGTCTTCCTGTGATGTGCCCTACTCCTTCTGGTAGCTCAGTGATTAACACAATGGTAGTGATACAATGAGTATTTATTGAATGAAATTGTGGGGGGCTCATGGTCCAGCACATCTGGTTAGCCATAGGGAGGTGGTTTCCACTGGGTGGAGCCAACATCTAGAAATAGATGTGGTTATGGTTAGTAGGCTGGGAGATGCTTGGGCATGAGACTCAGCTCCACAAAGAAGTCCAGCGGGGCAGGAAATAGCATGCTTTATGGACACTAATGAGGTAAGACGAGTGATCCAAGCCAGTTGTTGGTATCAGGTAATTCTGGGGGTGGCTAAAAATAGGGAACAGAGGAAGGGACAGTGCATCTGCCTCAAGTTAGCAACTAAAATGGGAACTGAAGGCTGAGATCACACACACACTGAGAGATGGTGGGCAGAGAGGGTTGCAATGAAGAAGAAGGTTCTGAGGAGCAATCTAGGCAGTGAAGAGAAGTGCATGATTCTGAAACTCCCAAATTGTTGCAAGGTATACAAGAGGTGTTCAAAGCATATGGTGAACACTCATATTTTAAAAAATGATTACAAGGAAAAAAGAAAGAAGAGAAATATATACAAGGTAGCTAAGTTTATTGTACTACTAATTTCTATTGGTTTATTGAAAGGAACAGGAAGAGTTAATGTTTACTTCTTTGATCAACCTTGCATTCTTGTATCTCATAATATGAGCAACTGTACTGAAGAAAATAACAATATGTAACATAACCATCATCATTAATTTTCTATCATCTTTGAAATTCTGTATCTTTTGTGTTGTTTTGTTTCTGTCTTTGTTGTTATTTTGTTTTTTCTCTTTAAAATTAAAAAATTAAAAAACAAATACAGTGAAAGAAAGAAGGAAAGAAAGAAAGGTGACAGTAAAAGGCACTGAGTGCTATGCGTCCCCCTCATCTGAGCACACTTATCCTCCTGCTGTTGCTACTTTTCAAAGCACTTCCAGAAGTCTTCCTTCCTGAGCACCTTCAGAGGTTGCGCTGTGTTTGCTGCCTCGGTGTCCTGAATTGGTTCAGAACGTGGAGCTTGCATGCTAATTTTGACTGGAGGAAGAGCTAGAAGTCACAAGAGTGTGCCAGTCAGGAGAGTAAGGTGTATGGCACCAACAACAGTAGTCACTGTCTCTGGGATCACAGCTTATAAATAGTGAGAGGACTCCAGCACTGCTTCAGAAAGCGGGAAGAACAGTGAGATAAGTTTGTTTGCATCACCAGGGAGTATATTGAGGGAGATTAATGACCATGAGTCTTATTGTAATACATTGTAAAAAATTTAAATATTCACAACACATTTTAATCACACCTTGTATTAAGTAGAGAACAGGGCTGTTATTAACCATCCTAGCATGCATAGGGAAGACCCCAGAACAAAGAACTACTTAGTACCAAATGGGCTGAGGTTGAAAAATCCTGTCCTACTGCATTGGAGAGCCAGAGGCTGAGAGATGGAAGAGGCTTGGACAGCTGAATCCCCACATGGAGGAAACCAAGCACATCCTTGTTGGGGAGTTACCTGAAATAACAATAAGCCTCTGCTGTGATAAGTCATCTAACTTTAGGGCCTGTTTATCATGGCACCTACTGGTTCTTCAAGGAATACAAGAAAAGATGCTCACTAAAGGGGCTGAGACTTGATAACCGGTGACATAGACACACAATACGTTTTATTGGTGTCTGCCTGAGTTGAAATACATATGTGAATTGAAGAGCAGTGTTTTATTTAAAAATTGCCAGTAATTCTCAGCACAGGTTTCCCCCATTAAAAGCACCACCTAGTCAATACATAGTGATTATCTAGCATAGAAAAATGGGTTATAAGGATTTAGCTTACATCCTGGGAGGGAACTATTTGGGGTCTGACCTGAGTAAACAGGTTAGGTTATGTTTCAAAGAAAAAAATGGTTATTTATATTATTTATTCTCCTTTAATCAGTAAACATTAAAGTAATCATCCACATCATGGCTACTAGCTATTGTTTGGAATGAAGATAAGTTAGATTTATAAAATAGGAGTAGAAAAATTGTTACAGATGGTGGCTTTAGTAAATATTGTAAAAATGCCAGACTCTAAAATCTGTTTGACTATTTATGCAAGTTGTTATGAATGCTCTCAAACTGGCTAGTTAGTGAATCTCACCAGGGGCTTTGTTTTTGCAGGAATTTGAGAGAAAAACAGTCAGTATTGTCAGTGCACAGGGTCCAGAAAGATCCACGTGCTTTGAGGCCGAAGCTTGTTGTGTGGTAGCCCTGAGTCTCTAGGGATAACTGACTTTGTGATGGTGTCCCCTGTGCTCATCCAAGGGGTGCTGGTCCTGCGCTACTGTGGAGTCCATCAGATGCATGCTCTTCTCCTTGTTGGTTTGTACCAAGAAGTCTGTAGACACTATACTTCACAGCCATCTTACCTATGAATGAAGCTAGCAGAAAGAAGAGAAGAGAGGTCCACAGAACTCCATTTGAATATCTAGGACAAGCCATAATGGAATCTTCATGGATTTTTTTTTTAATCCAAGCCAATAAAACCCACAATTTCACTTAAGCCTGTTTGGATTATTTATCACTTGTAACTACTTTCAACTAATATTGGTGAGATAAATTGATTGGGTCTTACCCTAGAAGTTTATATTTCCATTTATTCTGGTAGGTTATATAGTACACTATTGTTGAGCATTTGCTGTCATTTCAATGACAGCGTCCTTCCTCATCCATCGCCATATGGCTGGTGTTGCCCACCTTGGAGAATGGCACTAACCCACTAATGTTTACTTAACGCATGTGACTTGCTTTGGAAAACAGGGTGAGGAAGACATGTTATCTCTAAGCAGAAGCTGGAAGGCCTATCATGGTGTTCTGACATTTTTCCTTTGTTTCCCTTAGCCAAGTGGCCATTACATCCCAGGATGAATCCCAGAGAGGAGAAAGTCTCTGAAGCAGAGATCAAGTAAACTAAGTAAAACAAGTCATTTGATTATAAGCCACTGATATTTTGTTACTGAAACACAATCCAGTAAGAGCTAAAGCACTTGCTCTCTTTAGAATGCTTGCTGAAGTTTATAATTAGGTATAAATCTAGAGCATTTATAAAGCTCTTTATGAGTTATAAAAATGAACTTGGGCTGACTGGTCGTTCAGTGTTTATGGCTGAGTTCTGTGCAGTGATGGCCACAGAATGAACTTTATTTCTGTAGTTTAACAGCTCATCACTGAGCACCTCTGCGTCTCAGGATCCTCCTGACAGTAATATCTTCCTTGGCAATTTTTGTAGTTGCAGAGTTAAACACAGTGTAAGACACATAGTAAGACACTTAGTAACTAGTAACTGAAAGTTCTAGCACTATGAAAGGAAGTTCCTTAATGAGCTTTTTTTTTTTTTGTCCTTCCAGAAAGAAGCTAGCCCTAGCCTTCATGGGCCTAAGTTCAGCCTAACTAATATTGAACACCACTGCCCAACCAATGGAACCCTGGGGAAAATCCCAGAGCATTAATTTTTAAACTGTGTCTGCCAAACCATGATGCAATACCCAGGGAGCTGCTTATACCATGGAGCCACCGACCTATCTAATGCCAAGGAAGCTCCATAGGAGAGGGGAATCTGCTGAGGCCCAGGACCGCTCATCCTCCACATGGCTGTGTACCTGAGGCTCAGCGCAAGGCGCAGGGTCCCGTGAAGTTGAACCTCACATCCGCAGAGAGAACACCAACCATGGTGTGCAGTCAGGCCCTTTGCAGTCTTCTGGTCATCTCCATCCAGGCCCCCACCAAAGGTTATTTCCTGGTCTCTAGGTTCTTGCAACATCACCATGAAAAACAAAATGAAATACAAGCCTCCAGAAGGAGCAAAACCATGGCAGAGAAAAATACCCCAATGTTATGCAGTACTCCAGGACCCAGTTTGAGTCTTCTAGCCCCAGGATCCCAATCCTGGGGCAAAATCTAGCTGTCACGTGGCTCTGGGTCTTCTTCAACCCAACCCAAAGGCTCAATGCTTGGGTCTGAGCTGTGTAAAGCCTGGACTACTGCTAGCAGTGTGCTCCTGAGGGAAGCGGCTTTGCAACTTATAATGAAGAGGCATTTTTATGACTTCAGCTGTATTTAGTGTTCATTATTTTTCAGACTATATTATAGTTATAAATAAATGTATAACTCTGTAATAGTCTAAGTGTAAACATTTAATGGATATTTAATTGCATGTCTTATAGAGAAGAATATTGAGCTTGATAAATAGTATCTAAGTTGCTTATGTACTCACAGGCATTATTCACCACTTATGTTTATGCTAAAGATTTGGGTATCACAAAATTTACTGAGTATCAAGTATATGCCAGGAATATTTCTAAGTTAGCAATATAATCTGGCAAATTACCTGTTTGGATGGATCTTAGACCCTGTTTGGAAAGATAACTAAACCAAAACACAAATAATATCATTTCATTTACTCTCATGAAGAATAAAACAGGACAAGGGATAGAAGGTGACAGTAAATAGTTACTGAAAGTTGTAGCACTATGAGAGGAAGTTCCTTGATGAGCCTGTGTGTGTGTGTGTGTGTGTGTGTGTGTGTGTGTGTGTGTACACGCTTCCAGAAAGAACCTAGCCCCTTTGAGTGGGCCTAGGTTCAACCGAATATTGATAAATAGTAACTAAGGATACATAGAAAGGATGTTTGGTAGGAGAAATTCTTTGTAAAAGAATATATTTGAACTGAACAGGATTGGCAAGAAGGGATTCAGGGAGTGGAAAGCACCGCCAGAAAGGGGCAGCAAGTGCAAAGGTCCCGAGGCAGGAAATGGCTCACCAGATTTTACAAGAGAAAGTGAGCCAGTGTAACTAGGTTGTCTCAAAACCAGAGAGGAGGGCAGAAACACAGGCCAAGAGACTAGAGAGACTTTTTGTAGGCTGTGATAAAGAGTTTGGATCCTCTTCCAAGTGCCGTGGGAAGCCTCTGAAGCAAGCAGTATTTAACATCACTCTAGCTCCTGTGTGGGAAAGGAAACGTGGAGTATAATGAAAGAAGCCAGCTGAGGGAGGACTGGTAGTTTTGGACTGTGGCTGAAGGAGTAAGGAATACAAAGAAAAGATCTTTGGGAGTGAGAGTTGGCAGGGTTTGCTGGGGGGCTACATGTGGGGGGGCAGAAATAAAGCAGAAACAAGAGCACTTCTAGGTTCTTGATCAAAGTAAATAAATCTGGAAGCTCTATACTGAGGAAGCAGGCCAGATCTCCTAATACTCCAGCATTTTCTCCTGAAAGATGGGCACCTAACTGCCTGTGCTGCTGGGAAATGCTCCTTATTGAAGTGTTATCTTATTATTCTGTCTGCAGGAAGAGAGAGCATTTGAGTACAAGCTTCCTGTCCCTTATATGTCTCTTCCATGCCCTCTGACAAGGCTGACAGCTGTGGACCAAATGACTGCCTGTGGGCGCTGGTTCTGCTGATGACAGTGTCCATCTTGGTGTCCTGTTCCTTAGATTTCAAGAAAAAAAGGAGTTGGACAGTATGAGCTCAACTGGCCTTCCTGTTGTCCGGTACTGGCCTTTGTCTGCAGCCCTCTTCCTGGATCCGGCTGCATGACTTGGCAGGTTGCATACATGGCCTGGCAGCTTGTGATGACAGATTGGGTTCCACAGCGGGCTCTGGATCGAAGTCAAGGGTGTCAGACAGTTCCCCAGAGGCCCACGCATGACAGCCTGGCCTTGTGGCTCCTCGTCTCTGCAATCAGAGTAGGCCAGGCCCCAGAATCCAGGGCTAGAAGTTCTGGGTCACTGCTATGGTTTGGACAGAAAGGAGGGTGGGGTGGGATGTCCCTGAGGTGCTCTGGAACTGGCTTGGTACAAAAGACTAAGATTATGCATGTGGTTGAAATTACACATGTGTTTCTGGCAGAAACTTGCATGACAATTTGTGAAAATAGATTTTATAACTTCAGCTGCAGTTGGCAGTATAATCTCTTGGTCACAGAAGGTACGGGCCTTCTGGCTGCAGTCTCACTGAGAAGAGAGTCACAGCTCTGCACTGAGGAGGCCACCTTACTCCATGACACCTCTTCACTAAAGCCTCCTGTTTGAGCACAAAGCAGTCAGGCAGGAAAGGAGAGTCCCTCTGATGGGTCCAGTGAGAGAATGGATGAGCGGCCAACTTAGGGAGGTCTGGGGGGCCCCAGAGCTAACAGGGAGCAGGACGCAGGTGGCAGCAGGGCAAGCTGTTAGCTCATGGGAGCAGAAAGAGAAGGAGAAACTGCGGTTGCCTGAGCCTGGTGGGAGCTAGAACCCCAAGCAGGCGTCTCCAGCAAGGCCAGAGACATGCAGGGCAGTAGTTATTCAGGGAAATGACCAGGATGTATAAGGAAGCAAGAGAGAAATATGTTCCCTCGCTCTGTCACCTCCCACAGGAGCAATGGGTATAGAGGCACAAAGGCAGGATCACCAGGGTGTAGCAGGCCTAGTGGTGCCCTCCTGTCATCCCAGCTCTCTGGGAGGCTGAGGCAGGAGGATCACAAGCTCAAGCCCAGCCTTGGCAACTCAGCAAAATCCTGTTTCAAAAAAATAGAAAGGGTTGGGGCTATAGCTTGGTAAAGAAGCCTTAGCTTCAATTTTCAGTTGTGATATTCTATGAAAATTAGGAAAAAGAAAAAATTAAATATTTTCTGTAATCCCTACATATGAATATCTGCCTCTGCTTTTCGGAGCCCTTCTTTAAGAGCTAATGTACACACATGAATTTTGCATATACAGACTCCTCTGTCACACATTCTGTTGTGAAGGTCTTTTTGGTGGCTGTGAAATATGCCTGGTGAGAGCCACCAAACAATTTATGGTCCCAACCCTACCACCGGTAATTTATGTCTCTTAAGAAGTTTTCATCTTAAGAAATGTTGGAATGAATAATTTTTAAATAGCCTTATTGGGTTATAACTCACATCTCATAAAACTCACGCACTGGAAATGTACGGCTCGAGGATCTGGTGCTGTGGAGCAGCGCAGCCATCACCACAGTCTATTTTAGTATATTTTCATCTTTCCCAAAAGAAACTTGAACCCTTGATCATCAGCACCGTCCACACCCATCCCGGGCCCAGGCAACCTCCAATTTGCCTTCTTCTGGACTGACTACATAAATGTAGTCATAATCCTTTGGACTTTACTTAGACCTACTAGAGACTGAGCCTGGGTGCGCACACTGAGCCACGCCTCCCACAGGCCTTTTTATGTTGAGTCTGGGTCTCAGAAAGTCCCCAAGTTGTCTGAGTTGGGTTTGAACTCTTCACCCCCTTGTGTCAGCCTCCCAAAGTGCTGAGATTACAGGCCTATGCCATCACACCTGGCTCACTATGTGGAGTTTACTGTGTGGTCCCTTCCAGGTAACACAATGGTGTTAACATCATCCATCACAGTAGTTCTAGCAGAACTTCGTGCTTTTTAGTTGTTGGGCTTTCAAAGTACACCCTAGTGTATTCATTAATCAAAGATTGATATTTGGGTTGTGTCCAAGATGAACAGTCTTACAGATTCATCATAAATAGTGAGCATCATAATTAGTTCTTTTGAATGCTTTCCTAAACTTGAAAATACTAAGTCAAAGATTATGCAGACAACCTTCAGACTTTTGAGTGTGAACCACATCTTGTTTAATCGTTGTCTCTTGCTTGAGTGTATAATCTACTTCTGTTATCATCTGAAGAGTCACTTTGAGGCTCTCCATCCGGGGAGCTACAGAATTTCTTCTGAGCTCGTTGGGATGCCTAGAGATGCTTGCCATTTTTAACTGTCTAGACATTACCCAAGGCTTCCATCCTGTTCTGGGTGTCAGGGCTTCTAAAGAAGTGATACTATGAAAAGGAATGAATAGCATTTATGTGTATCATTCTTTATCATTTCTAACTAGAAACCTCCTGCAGTCTAGCATTAATGGAATTACACAGAGGCTTATAACTGGCACAACGTGTATCTTTATATCTCCTCGCTTTATTCTTTTAATTAAAGTGCACATTTTTATGCCAACCTCTACCGTGGTTCCTGTAGAGGTGCCATTTTGTACCCAGGCTCCATAGTACATGGGAACAAAGTATCAGGAGGCTCATCATCTCGTTTAGAATATGTAAATAGATGAACTGACTTTTCCACTCCATAAGAATTGGAAGGTAAGTGAAAATTTGTCTGCTACATGCTGTGGTCTTTAATCTGACACAGCTACTAAACTCTGGGGGTGGCCTCCTGGGTGAAATCGGCTCACATTTCTGCTTTATTATATGCGAGGAGCCTGTGGGGAAGGCAGCTGGTGGATAAGCACCAAGCTTAAGCCTTGGCCGGTGTGAGTCCTGGGCTGTGTTTACAAGCAGAATGGTCTCTGCGGAAACCAGCTAGGGATAGATAAGAGCAGCGAGGCCTTCACAGCTGCATCTAATCGTTCTCAGGCCTGGAGATTTTCCTGAATGATAGAGGGGAGTCTGGCTTCATGCGCGTTGCTGTCCTCCTCCGCTGGCCTGCTGGTCCCAAGCTGCAGAGGTGGTTGACACACCCGGTTCTTTGTTCAAAGCCTCTGCTGCACTCCCCGAGACTGCCCAGGATGGGCTTCTTGACAGTGATGGATTTGCCCTTGCTTCCCTTCCCCCTGGGGAGCAGCACATATTGAGACGAAAGTCTGCTGGGGAATAATCAGCGCGGCTTCTCTTTTGTGAGACAGGCTCTTGCTGATTGTCAGGCTCAGGTCTCAAACTTGTGATCCTGTTGCCTCAGCCTCCCAGGGTGCTGGCATTAGAGGCAGGTGCCACCAAACCCGGCTGATGGTGTGGTTCCTTCATGCATCTGTTTTGAGAGGCACTTTTATGTAGAATATCCAGTTTTTTCCTATCAACCAAACTCAAAGTGGGTACTGTCGTGTCTGATTTGGGGGTGAGAAGTCTGAGAGTTATGCTAAATGTGTAAAAGAGAATTTTAATTATAGACACCTAATGAATATAGTTAGGATGCACAGTAGTTTTTCAGAGTAAGTAAAAGGAATCCTCCTGCTAAATTTTCCCTTTCAACTGGAGATAGTGCACAGTGCTGTGGTCTGAGTCTTTTTTAAAACAAATGCTGCAATACTGTACTTCGCAAGGCATGGCTTTCAGAGAAAGAATCTTGCAACAAAAGTGAGGGAGTGTTTCTATGATCAAGAAACTAAGAGCTAGGGGCTGGGGAGATAGCCTGGCAGCCTAAGCACCTGCCTGTCAAACACAAGGACCCAGGTTCAATCCCCGATACTGCATGCTATGCTGGCCCTGTGCTGTGCCAGCCACTAAACTGGGTGTGGTGGCATGTGCCTGTAATCCCAGTGCTGGAGAGGCTGAGACAGGAGGATTACTATGAGTCCGAGCTGCATAGTGAGACCCTGTACCAAATGAGTAAATAAATAAATAAATCTTTTTTAAAAAAAGAAACAAATTGAGAGATAGGCTGTGGCAAGTCATGAATATTCCTTGCCTTTAACAGTGCTGCTTTGAGTATCCTTGCACATTTATCTTTGTCACCATTGTGTTTCTTAAGCCAACTATGTGTGTGTGTGTGTGTGTGTGTGTGTGTGTGTGTGTGTGTGTCTATGTGTGTGTGTGTGTGTGGCTGGCTCAGCCCACCATGGGGCGGGACTGGCACAGTATGTGGTGCCAGGGATCGAACTGTGGTCCCTGTGCACTTGGCTAAGCTTGCCTAAGCTTGCCTAAGTAGGCACTTTAGACCACTGATCTATCTTCCTGCCCCGTTAAACTAACTTTTAAATGAAAACTGAGAGTATATCTCAGTGGTAGAGCACTAGCCTAGAATGTAGAGGCCCTGGATTGAATCCCCAGCACTTAAAAAACAAAAGCAAAGGTATAATTCCGTAGTATGGATCTGTGAAGTTAAGAATTGCTCAAGGAATTTTTGTTTGTTGTTTTTTTATTTTATTTTTTGAAACTGGGTCTTGGAGTCTAGCCTTCAGCCCACTGTGTATGTAGCCCAGGCTGGCCTCCAACTCACAGTGATCCTCCTGCCCCAACCTCCAGAGCACTGAAATTATGTGCATGCACCACCACAACAGGCTTTCCAGGGCCTCAAGTTTACATCCTTCTAATGGTCTGTTTTCCTCCAGAGAGAAAAGAGCTTAGAGCTTTTGGAGAACTGTAGATCCAGGTCCAAGAAAAAGCACAGTGCACCTGGGCTCATGAGTGCTTCTGCTCACAAATAGTTCAGCTCTTGAACAAAAGTGTTTGCCAAAATTTTGCTTGGGTTCACAAATCCCACACTGGGAGACAAAGACAACCACAACCATTTCCTCCACATGAACACAAGCACAGCTATCTTGCTCCAAAACCATAAACAAATTAAGTTCTAAAACCATGGTACCACTGTATTATCACAAGTTATTTAAAATAGAGGGGAGGAAGGTTGCAGTACATGTTATATTCTTCAGAAATAAAAAAAAGTAAGGTTTAAAAAATCGTATTTCCTTTAGGATGTAAATTTGAAGTTAATGATTATATGCAGGTTCTTGTTTAATAGAAAAATGGAACATAGCACAGGAAGCCCCTAGGAACGAGCGCTTCCCGTGTGGTTCACCTTGACTTCTTAGTTGAGAGCCTGCAGCCAGTTTCTTTGTTTGCCTTGCTTGAGAAGCAATGGCTTTGCCTCTTTACTGCCTTGTGCTACATTTCATTTCTGCCAAATGGTGCTCAACTCTTAGGCTTTAAAACTTGTTCTAATACCTGAATATTCGTCTTTCGTGTGTGTACAGAATGTAAGCAATATAAAAAGGGTCACTTTCTGTGAAACAAGAAATGAAACCTCTCCTTTTTATCCAAGATGTGTATGTCTCATTGGAATTCTACTATAGCATGAGAGAGAAGGCTTGAGTGTTTATACAGCATTATTGAGGATGTCTCATATATATTTGATTTTCTCAGAGTGTTCCATTTCAGAGCAGGCTGGGCAGATATTCTCCAGGATAAAGTACAAATAGGTATGACCTAAGATAGGACAAACTGTGACCTCAGGGAACTTTAGCATATTTTGCTTTGCCCAGTTGACCTTTAGAGTGGTGTGCAGCCGTACACCACGGCCCCTCTCGCCCTGACATGCTATTGCTGGGAGCCAGCATCTCATTTGATCCTCAGGACAAACTATAAGGTAAGTGGATAGCTACTGTTATCCCTGTTTTACAGATGAGGAAGCTGAGGCAGCAGGTGACTCTCAAGATGACGTAGGTAGGATGGTATAGGAGTTGCAGCTGAACCCAAGGCTTTAAAGCCTATTCCAAATCTGAGATGGCTTTCTTCTCTAGGCCAGGTTTGGAATTCTTTTTAACCCAAAGCAATGGAACCAAGCATAGAGAACCAAGGTTTTGTCTCCATCATCTGCAGCAGGGACCTCTGTTCTCCATCCCAGCAGGCCCGCCTAGCGCAGCTCCACAGGCCCAGAGAGTGCTTGGTGGCACAGCAGGTGGTGCAAGAACTAAGAGCGGCTGAGCTTTCTAGAGTCTCTCTGGGACAGAAGTGATCACCTGTGGTGACATGGCACCCTAGCTCTGTGTCCTTATCGGAGGCCAGTGGATTTTCCCATGGGAAGTTTTGCCAATGTGAACCATGTGCAGCCTGTCCAGAATGATCAAAATATGTGGTGAATTCCTAAAATTTTTAAAAATTATTAAAATGAAAAACATGTTCCCAATCATTACCCTCTAAACACTTGCCTTCTCTTCAGACATGCTTACCCCATCATTCTTGCCAGCTGCTGAAGGAGTCTAAGAAGTCCTCTTTCATGAATATCTTTATGAGATGTGATTAAAAAAAAAAAAGAATACAGTGAATGCTGCTCCAGTAGAAAGACAGGCTCCTGCAAATGTGGCAGCGCGTCCTCATCTACCTCACTTGCTAGATCCGGCACTCTGGTCTGCTTCTAGCTCTTTCTCAAAGTTAAAATGACCATGAAGGCTAAACATTTTGAGTCAGTTTAGGACATGGAGGCAGCCACAACAGCATGGCTCATGAAACTCATGAAAGAAGACTTTCAGAACTGCTTCAGAAAGCAACAAGAATCAAGTGCATTCAAAAAGGGGTATACTTTAAGAGAGTTAAGTGGCAATGAGTCTGTACTGTAGTATTTTTCAACTTAAACATTCACCATGCTCTTCCATCACATGAGATATGTTGTAGTATGTAAAAATGGTGTTCTGATTAGGGGTGCACAGAATCCAGCATCACAAGTTCTCAGTTGCCCCTTCTTGTCTTAAATATGAGGACATCTTGGAACTTATAAGGAGAAATTCCACAAAAAGAGTCCCCAGAGCACAGGCCTCCTTGGATTCTAGTCCTGTGGGCATCTGGTCACTTGGATCTGTCCTCTGCCACTGTCTCAGCTGCTACTGGAAAAGCCCCGAAATCGTCTAGCAGGGAAGCTGACACTTAACTGAGCATCTCCGTGGTGCTGGGAATGCTTAGATGTGCACATCCCTTCAGAGAAAGATTTCAGGCCCCAGCTTGCTCATGACAAACAGCCCCTCAGAGGCTCAGCAGGCTGCCGGTGCATGAGACAGGAGCCAGAACAGGCGGGGTGCGAGCCTTGCAAACTCTCACTTCTGGGGCGTTACACCCCTTGCTCTGCCGCCTCGTGAGATTAGCGAGTGTCCAGACAGAGCTGAGAGCGATCTGCACTGCCAGGCTTAGCTTCCTGCCAGGCCAGGACATGATTGCAAAGCCAAGCCAGAGCCAATGATTAGCTGATCCCAAATGTGTTCTTGGCAGGACATTCGGAGACAGTGGGGGTGGGATGGAGGAGGGGGGCGTGGGGACTGTGCTGTGCAGATCCTGTGAATGCTGATGTCCTCTTGTCCGAGCAGCAGAATAATTCCTGCCTGGTGGCTAAGTATTTAGTGACTGATCATGGGCTGTCACCTGGAGAAGGGGTCACAGCAGTGTGAGCAGCTCTGAGGACCCAACCTGGGACTTTTGTCTCTCTGGCAGCTTTTGGAGGCGTCGGCAGCCCCTGGATGTGCTTGCTGTCTCTGAGGTCTCACAGGTACATAGTCATGGCCTTTGGCATCTTTCTTTCTTTTAAAAATTGTTCTATTAGTGTATGTTTGTGATGCATAAGAAATATATTCATGGTGGGGTATTGGTAGCTATGCGGATCACATCTTGTTCCTCATGTCTTACGGACTTCTATTCACCAACGCTGTTTCTAGATTAAAAGTGAAACAAGCACTGTTTGAATAGCTTTATATTCATAACCTTAGTGCTCCATCACTCTTCTCTGTTTTTCTTCAGAAATTCAGGAAATTAAATAAGATTTGTGGTTTTATACAAAGTTTTAAAATTCCAGATAAGTGTCATTTTCTTTCTTTTGAGTCTCTTATTATGCTTTATCTGGAAAATCACCAGTGGGGGGATGCTTTTCTTATTTTTAGAAACTTCGTTTTGTCTTTCTTTTCTTTCTTTCCTTCTTTCTTTGCTTTTTCTTCCATCCCCATCTCCTTCTTCCCTTTCTCCTCTTCATTCTTCCTCGTTCCTTTGTCCTTCACTCCCTCCTTCCTTCTTTCCCTTGCTCCCTCCCCCCTGCTCTTTCCTTCCTTCCTTCCTTCCTTCCTTCCTTCCTTCCTTCCTTCCTTCCTTCCAGAGTGAAGGGCCCTAATGGTGTGTAACACTCATCTCACAAAGCGCTCAGTGGGCCCAGGGATGGGCTCCACAGTGCACCCTCCTTCCCTTTGTTTTCCCTAGTGATGGTCACTCTGTCAGTATGATGGCTAACTGGAGCTGAGCCCCTGACAGGAGGAGCAAATCACTGCTCTGCAGGGCTCCACCACACCAATTGTTTAAGGTCCTCTGGGACAGGCTCAGCTTTGGCTGTCTTCTCATTATAAGCGCCAGCTAGTCCTGTCTCTTGCCTTCCTCTCTTTGCTCTCATTCATCTTGTTTGAAATCCTAGTTTTACAGAAACACTTTGGGCTAACCTGGGGCTGGGCTTCCAGTTGGAGAATGAGCTCTTTCCTTGAAATCAAGTCTCTTGAGGAAAGGTTTCCAGTATCACAATTGTTGTTGAGAAAAACCCTGCCTTTTCTTGGTATGGACTGGGTGAGTGAGAATGAAGTTTTAGAGAAGAAAAAGGCTTTTTAAAAAAGATGCTAGGGATCACATCCAGGGTCTGCACCCCAACCTTGGGGCTTGGGGCTTTCTTCTCGTTTATGAGGCAGAGGTAGGCAAGCTTACCTTTCTGCTGGTTCTGCCTAAAAGGCTGTCAGGGCCATGTCTTCATTACTGGCCTTCATTGTAGGTGGAGATGCCTAGGACGGGTTCCTGGTTTTGGGAAGCAAGTGTTCTGGTGAGAAAGATGGGCAATAATTCTCAAGCCAAAAGAGCACATTACACATACACACACACACACACACACACACACACACACACACATGTGAACATGGAAATAAACCCAGGGGCTATGTGGTGAAAATACAGTGAGTGATTGGAGGATGAACTCGCCTGTCTGAGTTGTACCTCAGTGGCAAGAAAGAGGAGGCTGTGCGAAGGCTGGGAAGGAGAGAAGCTTTCCACACAGAAAGACCCACTGCTGCCAGTGTGGGAGGCAGGAGTGAGTCTTGCGTATCTGACTGAGAGCCAGGAATGTGTGAGGCGTTCTGAGAGAGAAGAGACACCAGCCTGCTGAAGCTGAGAGGAGACAGCTGTGACAAAGTGAAGAGCCAGTGCAAAGGACAGAGACGTTACAGAGTATCCTGGCACTGCTAGGCGAGAGCCGAAAACTTCAGGCAGCACATGGTAGATGTATTTTTTTCCCTAAGCTTTTATTGGGATATAATTTATGTCTATCCATTCAAATATGCAACTCCCTGGCTTTTTATCTTTTTTAATTTTTAAAAATCATTTATTTATTTATTTATTTGTTACATGGTCTCATTGCACAGCTTAGACTCAGTGATACTCCTGTCTCAGTCTCCCCAGTGCCGGGATAACAGGCGTGCACCACCATGCCTGGTCTAGGTGGTCAGCATGGTGCTCCCACATGGCATGTGGTACCAGGGATCAAATCCAGGTCTTTGCACTTGCCAGGCAGGGGCTTAGACCATCAAACTATCTCCTCAGCCCTTTATTTCTTTTTATAGGGTAGTCAATACCATAATCTTATTCTGCAACATTGGATCAATTGACGAGTCTACTCCTCAAATGCATATTTTCAGTGAAAGAGTTTGTGTCTAGATATTTGTACTAAGACCAAAAGTCAACACATTATATTAGTTAACAAGAAATGGCTCTGATTCATGTAGTAGAGGGGAAATGAAGATACTGTTTCCAAATTTGTGTGACCTAGTCAGATATGAGTCCAACCTAGTGTCACCACCTCCTCTCTCCTGTTCATGTGCTTTGCTTTGCTTCTGCTCCATAGGGACTTGATCTTTTGGGCACCAAGAGGTCACATGCAGCCAGAGTTGGGCTTGCTCTGGTCACTCTTAGCATGCTGGACACTGAAGAGAAGCAGAATGCTGTTCTATGCAAGCAATGCAGCAACTGGCAGGCCAGGCTGAACTCTGTGTTGCCAAAATAGCAGCAAGGTTTGGGCAGAAGTGTTGCCTATGATTTCTAGAGAAACAATAGCTGGTTGGTGGGTCCCATCTAGGATACCAAAAGCCCCTGTTTCCCACTCCAAAGTAAGACACTTGATTTTGTGTTTAAAAGAGAACTTGTCCATCTGTAGGCAGTGACACAGACCATTAGCCATTTCAAAGTATTGCGTGTATATTTTTTTAGGCAAAAATTATAGTTGTTGGCCATATTCCAGTAATAGCAATAGCTGCCCTCCCTGTAGTTTCTGCAGACCCTAAGAATAGAAAATGAAGCCATATTTTCATGGCAATGTTGGTTTGGGGAAAAAAACAAAAAGACCTTTACCCTTTTTAAGCCACTCAGTGCCTAGGAGATTTGAACCAGTGACAGTCATGCTGCGCACTATATCTTGTGAGATAACTGTGTATCCATTGGGGTATGAGAAACGAAAATTATCTCAACAATAAAACTGTTAAAAATAAAGTTTATATCCAACTTGTATGGTGTATGAGGCATTTTACTCATAGAGACAAAACAGACAATCAACCGAGAAAGTTCTTGTTATCCCCAAAAGACGCTGATTAGCAGTCACGGCGGTGGCAGCCTCTCACCTGCTCTCTCCCTCTGTAGATTTGTCATTTCTATATGCTTTGTACAGATGACGTTAAGTCATCTTGTTTACAGGCTCAGCATGCTTTTGAGACTCTTCTTTATTTATTTATTTATTTTGTTATTGTTTTAGTACAGGCTCTACAGGCCCTCACTACACAGACTGGATTCACAGTGATCCTCCTGTTTTTAGCTTCCAAAGAACTGGAATTATAGGCATAGGCCACGATGTTGTCTCAGTGCACCCTGAAGGTGGGACTGGCACGGCATGCTAGGGATCCAACCCCTGTTCTTGCTCCTGCCTAAGCAGGTACTGTAGTCCACACTGAGCTATCTGCACCCCCTTATTTATTTATTTATTTAGACTCTTCTATATAGCCTTATCAATACTCCTTATACCTTTTTTTTTTTTTTTTAAATTTTTATTTATTTATTTATTTGTTTGCTTGTTGTGTTTGTTTGTTTCTTTATTTATTCATTTTGTGGCTGGCTCAGCCTGCCCTGGCGGTGGCGCTGGCGCAGCATGTGGTGCCGGGGATCGAACTGCAGTCCCCGCAGTTGCCTGAGCCCTCCTAAGCAGGCGCTTTAGACCACTGAAC
>PVKN010011844.1:0-13451 GCA_004027915.1 Capromys pilorides
CTTCCCACTGCTTCTGATAGGCCACAATATGACTCTGAAGCCAAGGATAAGGAGACCCATGCCTAGCATGAGTGATCTCCCCTCCTGGAGCTTCATCACACCACTGAAGATAGAACTCTGCAGTCAACAACATATTGTTGACTAATTCCATGTGAGTTTTCATTTCTGCTGTTTGTACTTCATCCAACCCAACACTAAGACAATGGCACTTTGTATTAACAAAAGGAACTATGGGGCCAAGTTCTGATACTATTTGATTTCCAACACAAATAAAAGATACTTTGCTACCTTTTTAAAAAAAATAAAAGGTTTTTTAGCAAACAAACAAAAAAATACTGTGCCAGATGGCGACATACCTCAGCGTTGGCCCATAAACCACTTTGACAGGCAGGTGACACATCTGCAAAAATGCTTGCACAGAAAGAGAGCTGCATTGTCGGTAAGCAAAATTTGTTCCTCTTTCAGCTGCTGATACAATGTTGTATGAAAGTTTCCGACACTAAAGACATGTGTGGCAGCTGAGCAGTTCCCCACCAGTCCTCTGTCCCCAAGATCCCCCGACACTCAGCCCACTCAGACTCAATCCTGGCACCTCTAAAGAGGTAAGGAATCAAAGCTAGCTGAAACTCAGAGTTGCCAAGTGCACCCGGGTTAGAGCAATATCTGCATATCTTCTATTAGAATTGAAGTACAACTGAAACTAGCCTAGGAAAGAATCTCATCTAAAATTTGACTCATCTCTTAAGTGATGACACCAAACTAGAAGCTTTGGATGGATGAATGTGCTGGGCGCTGTGCCTGCCACAACATCAGCATCTACATATGCGGTACATTAAAAAGTCAAAGTGCAGGTGTCTTGCTCCTTGGGAGTCACCCGCAGCCCATCACCCTGAGCACCCTGAAGCCCAAGGAGGAACCCAGAGAGGACTCTGGCAAGAGACCTGGTGGCTCTGGAGGAAGAGAATGGAAAAGGAAAACCGCTCCTTTCTGCAGCTGATGGTATAATGGCCTTTGGATGCTCATGTTTCTGGAAGAATCTTGAATGCCCAGGTAAAAGTCAGTTTACTGATAAGAAGACATGAGTCCTATCTGCCTACCACAGGGACCTGGGTGCCCTGGAGCACATAGACCCAGGAGTGCATGGATCCATCTGATACCACTCCCGAGTAGGGCTCCCTTCGGGTGTCAAATGTGGACAGTGTGAGAAATGACTTTCTAATGAAAACCATTGCTACACAGGGCAAGGTACTGGCTGGCTTTATGGTGCTGCTCATGAAAGCCAGGTTGGTGGTGCACTGAGGAAGTCCACAGCACAACTTTACTTCTGGGATGTGTTCACTGAATCTCATCTGAACTTCCATAGCCATAAACTGTTCCTGACATTTCTTGCATTACTTCTGTTCATTGCTGAAATAAACTCTCTCATTACTTGCCTTGTGATGTAGAATTGTGAATTGTGGAGAAAGGCAAAGTGTACATGGGTTCCAAAGTCTCAATACTGTTTAAAATATTAGGAGACCAGGGACATAGCTCAGGGGCAAAAGGCTCTGCCTGGCAAGTACAAGTTCTTGAGTTTGAACCACGATTCTGCCGAAAAATCTATCAATAAATATAAAATAAAATGAAATATAAGCCTGTTAACATGGAAAATACCAAAGGGGGGAAAACAAAGAAAAATTTAAAGTTTAACAAAGTTAAAATCTGAGGCAGCTTTTCTACTTTTTCACTTGCTGTTTGTAAGGAGCAGATAGATGTGTTCTCATAAAACAACGGGCTATAGTCCTCTCATCAGAGGTAAAGGCTCAGCTATGGAGCCCAGTACATGACCTCACTTCCTTGGTGACAGGTCCAAACAGAACTTAGAACCCTGTGGTCACCTGGCATCACAGTCTGCTCCCAACTGCCCTCCCAGGCACTTGGTTAGAGACAGTGAACAGTCAAGATGCTGTGTTGTTTTCCCCGACGTCGAGGCCCCCAACTCAGGACCCCATACAGGAAGAGCACTTGGGAACGAATGAGAGAATGGTTCATTCAGCCCAGATGCTTCAGGACCCGTGCCAGGAACTGCCCAACTGTCACGGACAGCACAGGGCAGGGCTCCCCAGCCTCAACCCTCAAGTGCTCAATGACAGGAGGGCGCCCAGGACAGGTACGCGCAAGCTCGGCCAGCGGGCACTCAGAGCCACTGAGTGCAGGAGAGTCCCATTTAGGTCTGGCCATCACTGTGAGTGCACTGTACAAATTCCATTTTAGGTCATCATTGTGAGAAGGACTCAAGGACAAGGGCCAAGGAAGTTCCTCCTGGGCAGGAGCGGGCACTGGGAGGCTGGGAGCCTGAGCTGCTGTCACATTTCCACAAAGGACAGGGCAGGAAGGAGAAGGGCAGTGCCTAGTGTTTCTCCACACCCACCAGAGTCGTCTCCTGTGGCCCTGGCAGAAGCTAGTGCCTGAGCTCTTTGTCTTTGGGGAACACAGTGTTTTGGGCCTTCAAAACAGTGCAGTCCCAGGGCAGCCAGTCTCATGATTCCTCTGTCTGCTGGGCATTTCCCCAGGGGAGCACACAGGACTTCAACCTGGAACTAGACCCTGGGCTCAGAGGGTCAGAGGGCCATGTCCCTGCAGGAGACACTGGGACCCACAATAATGCCAGGTGCCAGCTTGGGGGAGGGTGTGTGTGTGAGCAGAGAAGATGCTATCCCAGGGCCTAGGGGAGGGAGAGAAGACCTTTGGGCCAGATAACATCTGCACCACCTCCCTCCAGGGATCAGTAGAGAGCTCACTTATGGTCCTGCTCCCCAAGGAATCTGGGCCCCACATACACTCAGCCTCTACCCTGTCAAAGCAAGGCACCATCCACAGGTGGGTGGGAGTGGGAAGAAAGAGACACAGATGAAGTCACTCCATTACCTGTCACGATTTCATGGTGTCATTTCACCTCATCGTCAAGCCTGTGCCGCTGTGTATGTGCCATTAGGTGGCTGTCCTAGGGTCCCCATGGACACGTCAGCACCTCACAAGAGATGCACTAACCCCAGGTGTCAGGCCCAAAGCACTCTGTCCATCTATCTGGCACTCGTCCCACCCAACTGTTCCAGGCACTGCAGTTCCTATTTGGGGGCCACTCTGGGCTCAATGAATTCTGGACGGGAAACAGTGAACAGAGCTGCTCAGCCTCCCCTGGCTTGGAAGATAACCTGTTGGCTTCCTGGGGACTTTTCATGAGAGACCTGGGGAACAGGCTGAGGGGCCTCCTCAATGGAGCTCATCACCTAGGAAGAGCTTATGTTTGCTCATCTCTATAGCAAGAGGCTGTTTTGGGAGTCATGAGCTTTGCCTAGGCCTGGAGTTCTACCCAGCCTCTCCTCCCCTAACAAACTGGTCTGCTAATGCTAGGACTCCTAATTTTCCCTTGTGCAATGCCCCTTTTGAGCTGGGGCCTTCCTGTGGCTCCTGTGGCAGGCACCTCTGTGCACCATCTGGAGTGTGAGCTGTCCTTCAGCCTCAAACTTTCCTGAGAAGCCCTTTTTGGGACCCCTATTGCATAGGTCCCCACTGTGTTCCCACAAATTGGAAATCAGTCAGCTCGGAGCCTGGCAGAAGTCTGCAGAGCCAGCAGAGTACAGGCAGGGCCATCAGGCATCATGCTGGGGTCCATGGAACTGCTCAACCTGGACAGCAGCCCGGACGCCCGCCGCTGCTCCTTGCTGGACTCCTCAAGGGCCAACATCATCATCACCCAGGCACTCATCCACAGGTGAGTTCTGTTCTCAGCAGCCCTGTGGGACTCTGCCACCTATGGCTCCATGTCTTGGCACTAGGCCAACTGTTCTCTCAGCTTAAGTGTGCACTTTGACCAGGCAGCTGCTGAGTGGATCAAGATCACAGGCTCATTGGAGATGAAATGGGGGCTCTGTGGAAGTGCTTCGCTGTGGCTGTGGCCCTGTGGAAGACCTGCTGCACAGGCTGTGCGCATGCCCACAGCTGGTCTCCCATTCATCTCCCCACTGACCTGCACTTGGGGTATATCGGGAGGAGAATGTAGAGTCACTCCATGGGCTTCAGGATGTAACCAAAGCAGAAATTCCTGGCGATGGCAAAAGGTCCACGCCCCTCTGCTGCCAAGATGGGTACCATGGACCCACAAATATACAAGGAACACACTAGATGCAGGCACATTTCTAGGTACTGACCATGGTCCAACAGTGAGAGCATATCCAGCCACCGCCTTGCTGGATTTAAATGTTGTTTGGAGGCCACAAAGTCACCCTGGACTGCACAACTGATGCCGCTGTCTCCAAGGTGGTTGTTCCAGCTTTCTGTCTCCCTAAATGTGGATTCACACAGTGTGGGTAGAGCTCTGAGGGAACAAAGAGAGCTGACAACAGATCACTGCCTTAGTTGAAACTGCAGAGAGGCAGGGCAGAGTCCTCCAGGCCTCTCACTTCTCAGCTATTTATGGAGCAGCAGCACTGTGCCCTTGAGTGCCAGGATACAGCAGGCACCTGTCTGCCTTCAGTGAGCTCACCCATCAGTGAGGTGGACACTGTGTCAGCCTCCCCACAACCAGTCGCCTGGGGCTGGCACTGCTCCAATGTTGGTGGCAGAGGGTGAGGCTGGTGCTGTACTGACTGGCCAAGATGCCCACACATGCCCCTTGCAGGTTTCCTGGGCAGGCAGCAGGGGAGGAAAGACCAGGCCTTTCACCTGCTGCCTCCCTGCCTTCCCATAGCCCCCCTTCTTCTGTCCTTGATTCCACACTGGAGCAGCACACCCAAGGGGATCCCCAGGATGAGCTCCCCTGGGACCAGCTGGAGTTTCCTGAGCCTGCTGAGGCAGAGTCTGGGGGTAAGCAGGTCTTGGTTTAGGGGTTTGTGGGCCTGTGGGGAGGGGCTGTGCCTTGCTCCATAGCACAGCTTCCAGATGCTGGGTCACCCCAGAATGCACCACACAGCAGTCAGGGCAGGGAAGTAGTCTTGGAGGACTTATAGCACAGGGCTTCTCTGACAGGCAGTGGGAAGTTTTCCCCCAGGAAGTGCATGGAAAGTTGGTGATCCTTTCTCCTCTTTCAGCTACAGGGCCAGATCCAGCCCACACTGAAGTGCCAGCTGCAGAGCCGCTGCCAGCTCCACCTGTAGCTCCCTCTCCAGCTCTGGACCCACAGCAGGAGCTGGCATCTGGATACCCTCCTCCACCAGCTGCAGAGCTGAATCTCCTGGTGGCTCCACAGCAGGAGGCACTTCTTGAGCTCTACCTGCAGGCAGCTCTGGACCCAAACTTGCCATATCCTTCACTTTCAGATGTACTAATGATTGTATTTATTGTTATTCTTGCTTCCAGATATGGTCGGTGATAGAAGTAATGTAAATATAGCTTAGTTCTGTTGAATTCCATCAGCTTGGTGATCTTGAGTGTGCTCTCATTGTTATGTACCACTGCACCACTGTCCAGTTCCAGCACATTGGCCTTTTTTTTTTTTTGTGAGGTGTTATCACTATTTGAACTCAGGCCCTTATGCTTGCTAGGCAAACACATATTCCAACGAACTATCTCCCAGCCCCACTTTCAGAAAATATTAATTGTTTTTCCTGCCTCTGTCTCTTTCTTTTTTAAGAATTAACTTGCACGAAAAATTTTTTAGAATTTAATTATAGTAAAAATTTTTATCATTTTCAAAAAAATAGTTCACATGTAGTACTCTCACCAAAACCAACTCTGTATGCTAATATCTGCAATTTAAACAACTGCATCGAGGATGACAATTTACAATAAGTACATTTTGGAAACTTTTATGACAAGGGTGTAGTACTAATTGATATTAAACTAGAGATGGTGCACATTTAAAAGACCAAGATGACAGGTATTGAAGCATGGGTTTTGTATTACACATTACTGTCCCTCATGTAATTGCTTACACCTCAGCCATCAGCATACAGAGCCAGTCAAGGTGACAATCCTACACATTAGCTGCTATTTTCAAAAAACCAATGGAAACTTTTAGTACAACCACATCAGCCATTCTATACATAAACTTGCATGTTTTGGGAGATGCTACATTTTTATAAAAAAAGATAAAATTTGCTCCCTCAAATGGCAGAAAATTAAATACAAAAACTTTTCCCAGCATTCATTTTGTTCCTCTTGAATTTTGGACAATTAAACATATTATTTTTCCCCAAATACAAATTTCTTAATTCCAAAACTAATTTAAAATCCTATGACTATGGCCAAAATAGTAAAACTAGTTTTATTTGTGCATTCTTGAACTCAAACTTGTCTGTATAAGGAATATATATTACATTTGTATTCATAACCAACGTATATCTCAGTTACAGCTAAAGCAAGATGTCTTCTAAAATCTGTTTCTTTTGAAGTATGCTGACTGGAAGGAAAGTCAGGGTTGGACAAGAACAAAAAGCCCTTTGCGAATGTCCAGCAATAGGCTAGGTTTTCCTTTGGTCATGATTTTTCAGGGCTCCTCCTTTGAGATGATAAAGACTTGTCTGACCAGAGGGAGCAGGCAGTTCCAATGATCTTCAGTCCTATTGGTCCATATGGGAAGCTGAATCTGAGCTATGGGGTCTCCAACTCAGAGTGCAGCCTCATTTCTAGCAGCTGCTTTCACAGTCAAGACATGGCTTGTGGGTTTCTTGAGATAATCCCTCTTATTCGGGCCTGGTTTCTGACAGTCATAGCAGATGAACTTTATTGTTGTTGAGCTCTTCTTGGAGCCAAGAGAATCAGACTCAGGATTTGTTTTTGGAGCCACAATAAGGCAGCTGTTTATTTTATCTCCTTTGTTTTCTCTCTCTGCTTTTCTTGAGTCTGAATTATAGATTGTTTTCTTAGTGTCCGATAAAGTATAAAGTGAGTTGTTTTCATCAATTGGACCTTCCAAATGCTCCTTTTCTTTTCTCTGTCATGTTGTTGCCTTTTACATAAGGCAGCAATAGTCATTGAAGGTGGATTTGAAACATCCAACTGCTTCACCTATTTAGATATTAATTGTGTCAAATGTTCCACCTGATGGGATAAATCCTGGATTTTATTGGCCTCCTTCTCCAACCCATTCCCTTGAGCTTCTGAAAAATCATTAGAATCATAGGGCAGAGGCTGAAGAGCTGACAATGTTGCTTTACTTTCCAATTCTTTGATTTAAATTCTTTATCCAGCAAGGGCAAATTAAGAGATGTGGTGCTGCCTTCATGTTCTGTAGTGTCCTCATCAACAGAACTCCTTGTAAGACTGCCTTTCTGAGTCTGAGGAATCGGCTGCAGACTCCATTTGTCAGAGTCAGACTACAGGGGCTCCAAAGCCACAGAAATAAGGTTACACAAAGACCACATGCTTGAAGGAATAGGTTCTCCTGGATATTGTGCTCTGCGCAGAGCTTTTGTAACTTGCTTCCAAACTTTTAAGTTTAGAGCAGCTTTTCCTTTAGGCTGAAACCAACAACAATGCCTTTTTATTAAGAAAAACAGTTCCTTAAAACTCTGTGGTTTCACCTTTACTCCTGCTCCTTTGAGTAATGTCTCTCTAAGATGGACATAGTCTTTTTCTATTGAAGTGGATTTTCTCATTACTCAGAGCTTTTGCTGATCATCTCGCCTACTCTGGGTGTGCATTTCCCACACAGTGAGGTCTCTCTTAACTCGCCCTTGGTTGTCTTCTGTACCCCACATTGCACACCGCTTGTATGTTGTGAGTTGGAGCTGAAAGTGACGACGAGAACACCCAATGAATGTAGCTCAGAGGTATCACTGAGATCTGTCTCTCTCTTGAAGTGAGCCCAGAACCTCAGAAGCATCTTGTTTTATTCAGCTCATACAATAGAAGGATTACAGGGAGAATAGGAGATAATTACCAACATCCCAATTAAGGGTGGAGACATCAATCAGGATAAGCTGTTACCACCTTTTCAAATCCTAGCTTTCTGAAATTCATAAGTAACAGATTAGAACCCACCCAAGCTTTGTTTATTGTTCTTCACTTCTTTAAGATGCTAGTTTCTTCTCTCTACAACTGCCCCTTTTCTTATCTCAACTTATCTTCTTAATTGTGGCCACACAATTACTCCTAAAAGCTTGTACTGACCACTCAAGAATTAACCCCTCAACACACAGTTCTCGTCCTTATGTCTGACCCATGCACTTATCTGACAGCACAACCTACCACTCTCCAACAACAAAGAAGTTTCAGGATGGGTCCTCCTTCAACACAGCCAAGCTTCCACTCTCTTCGTGCACGTACTTCCTGTCTACAAGGATACTATAGGTCTGGTGTATCCTTCGTGATTCCTCAAGATAAAGTTTTACATCATTCATCTAGGCACTCAGTATGATTTTGTGATAGATCCTATTGTGTTGAAGGGTGAAACATGTAAAACCAGCAGTCTGTTTATTAAAACCAATTGTCCCAGGAAGAAGGATAATAAAGCAGGCAGGCCATGGAAGAGAAAGACTTGTTGATCTCTAAAGCTATATAGGAGTTCAATGGCTGGGGTACAATACAAAGGAAGGCACGTAACTATGGAAAATATTCCAAGACACTGAAAATTTTAGGAATTTTCAACATTAGAGGTGGAAAGACCTTGTCGATGAAAGAAATCTCTTGAACATCTTCTGCTGCATCCTGCAATTCCTTCTCAAATATCTGTAAGCTGAGACCACTCTCAGCCTGACATTCTAGCACACAGAGCTCTGGGGTAAGAATACAGGATCCAGACCATGGTCAGACAATTTGCAACCTTCCTTCTGTGTCCTATTTAGCTCCATGTGACTCAACTCAACTACCCTTTCTCAAAGACCATTTAAAGATTGAAAACTGGATGCTTTTTCTCAATGCCCTCTCAGCAACATTAACAAGATCTATTTATTCATCTGTATCCAGACATAAACGCATCCCATGTCTGTTTCTTATGAAAAGAAGGAAAGAAAAAAGAAAGAAAGAAAGAAAGAAAGAAAGAAAGAAAGAAAGAAAAAAAGAAAGAAGAAACTGCACATACAAACAAGTATCAGTGAATCTTGTCCTGAGGTGTGGACATTCCGTTTGTCCTACTGCCCAATCACGCTGAAAAAGCTTTTTAAGAAGCTCGGTTCTTCTTTATATAAAATGAACACCTTTATCTGTTATCAATTCCATCCTACTGAGTTTTAATATAGATGTAACAAAATCCAAGAGATTTTTACACTGTTTTACAATTAGAATGCACATACATGCACACATACCCTCACACAATCATAGATGTGTGCACATGGGAGTATGTGCACACACACACCAATGGTCTCAGTATGCATCCCAGTCTAATCTCAATCTCCAAGCTCTTCTCCTGCATCAGGCTCCTGAGCAGCGGAATAAAAGGCATCTGTGACCACATTGTTCAACCCCATGGAAGGAGCTATATACTGCTAGGGTGGAATATAGAAAGCTAAAACACTTCATTTCAAAGTAAGAAACCTGTAAGGAGGAACAAAACATGACAGGGAAGACAGAAAATTAAATAGATCTCAAAAATGATTGTTTCAATAGACTAGCCAGTGTGGATGTAGAGTGAAGCCTGGAGGTCAAATAAACTCCCAGGATCATGACAGATCCCAGGAAATGGCCACCCTGTACACTGGTCTCTGAATCTGCCCTGGGCAGGCAGTAGGAGTGGCAATAAGAACACAGGTTTCCTCTGTTCTCACTCACCAAATGACAGACCTGCATAGTGTGCAACAAGCTCAGAATTCACAGTCATGCAGAAGGAGTAAAGAGGAGCCACAGACAAACCTGACTCTCCACAGGGTCTGAAAGAAAACAGGCCTCCTGGGCCACCTTCACACAATTCTCTCTGGAGACAGAGCAGCTGAGCAGAACCAGCCCCTGAGAGAGGAGGTGCAGTTATTTGATGGGTGATGAAAGTACTCACTGGAGCCATCCATAGCAGAGTGGTTTTCAGGCATCTGGGATGGGAAGGCTGCACTGCTTGTCCATTCCTGTGGCTCGGCCTCTTCCTGGTGTAAGGTAAGGAGCACAAAGGTTTCATCCAGTGAATCTGGCCCAAATTCATTTTCTTATTCCACATAGAGACTCAGGAGAGAAAGCAGAACAAACCACTGAGATGGATCAGAAGCCACAGCTCCCCACCTGGGTGTAATCAAAGCTTAAGGGCAAATTCCAGCAGCATTAAGAAGAGGCTGAGGGAAACTATGCACCTCTGTACTTCACCTTACACATTTGCACTGAGGATGAGACACACAGAAAGAAAAATGACTGGCAGACAAAAAGACATAAAGACCACCCACGTGGAACGGAACTGAGTAGACAGTAAAGTGAGCAGGAAGAACACTGGGCTGTGCTTGGAACGTAGGGCAATGTGGGGGAGCAGCCAAGAAGAACCACTGAAGGGGCTCAATCTTGTATGTAGCGTGTTGAATGTTGTAGTGCTACAGACAACATGGGGTACTGCCTTGGAGGCTTCCAGAGATTTGAACCCTTCACCACTTATTCTGGTGATGAAATGTGGTACATGCCTATAACTGCAGCATTCAAGAGACTGAGGTAGGAGGACATTCAGAAGGTTAAAGTCAACCTGGGCTATACAGTGAGTTCAAGGACAGTTTAAATTACATAGTGCGATCTTTATTCAAGAAAAGTAAACTTTCCTATGAATCATGTGACATGACATTTTTCTCTTCAGTGGATAGGAGGGATTACTCTGCTTTGCTTCTTAGGGCACACATGTCATAGTCTCAGTTCAACAGCACAGAAACAAAATGTGCATCTTCTTTTTATTTTCCCCTCCATGGAACAAGTGTTTTTTTAAGGCCAGGGATGCCCACAAGGCCTCTGACCCAGAGGTCAGAATCACATTCACATTCCCATGCAGAAAAGTATAAAGATTGCTAAAGGGCCATGGGATCTCTGGAGTGTGGACAAACACAGCCATCAACAACACTCTGGCTTTCACTTTGAATTTTGTAATGACAATGACCCCATGGAGATAATATTTACACAAATCTCTAAATATCACACTTGCTTATATGCTGGTACTGGAAATCGGGGTCATTTTATCATGTTCATCATCCTCTTTCATCTTTCATCCTCATCTTTGGATTTGCAACCAAATCCAACAAACCCAAGTCAGGCATTTGGCAGAGAATTTACTCACTGGAGATCATAGATTGGACCCTTCTTGTTGAAGAGAGAAGCATTATGTATGCATGAGGTAAGAAAAAGTGTTATATTTGACTTTAACCCATGGCCTGGTATGATGAACCAGGACACTAAGGTCTCTCACACATGGACTTTCTTAGTGGGATACTTCAATTTTCATTGGGCAAAGTCAAAAAAGGAAAAAAAAGTATTTTCATTACTCCAAGGAAGAGACACCAGAGAATAGCGGCCACACTAGGGCTTCTCCAGCTGCATTTCAATCAGTTCTCAGAACTGGGGAGTAGTGCTCCATAGTCCTGAACTACTACTCTACCATACACTCACTTCTTTTGCTAAGGACAGGAAAAAGATCCTTTCCACATGACCCTCCCTGCATCTGTGCACTTTCTAAGCTCTTCAGTTGTGCTTTTCACATTTAATTAAAGATAATTCTACCTATCATACCCTCTCAGGCTTCTGGATCTCCAACATCTCACCACTGTACCTTACTGCATAAAGCCTATAGATGACAATCTATCAATAACTCTCAATGACCTCATCCACCCACAAAGACACTGATATACTTCCTGGTTCGAATGGTACAGTTATCATGCAACACATGTTGTAACCATGTTAAAGATGGCAAAATGAAAACCCAGGAATGATCAATTACCTCATCATTTACAACAGATGCATTACAAGGTTACCTAGAAAACTTATTCATGAATCAGGATGTTACAAATCTGTCAGGACTCCTTGCCACTCCCTACTACCTCAAAAGATACTGGCTGGATATTTTCTGAGTCAAGTACACACATTTTACCAGGAAAGAAGGCAAAAGTTGGAATAGCATGAGCTTAAGGAAGTGTGTTTGCCCTCTATTCTGATACCAAGGGGTTCTTCCTGGCAGCACTTCAAAGAAAAGGCACATAGGAAGACAACAGGTAGATAGAATGTGGGTATACTGGTACATCTAAGAACTTGGGCATATTGTGGTGAGCCAGGGTTCACAAGAGCCTGTGGCTCCCTTACATGAGCTAAGTCTGTTAGCAAGGTAATTGGTCAGCTTGCACACCTCATCAAATCTTTCTCTTTGACTGTTCATGTGGCATCTGGTTTGGTCATTTTCAAGGAGGAGACTGCTGAGAATCTGATGGGAGTATGGCGGCAGTACGTCTCCCTTCCTCCAACATGTGCCATCGTCTAGGCATTCTTTCATTACAAACTGCAAATCACTGAGGTGAAGAGAACCTTATGCTTTGCACTACCAAATTCCCTTTGTCCACCATCAATGGTTCCTTCTATATACTACTCTGCTTATGCCAAGTGCACCTAATTTGAGATCTGTTTTCTTTCATGGCCTTCGAAATAGGATCACACTTCTTTTTTGTGTGGTACCAGGAAACAAACTAGGACCTTGTGCTGGCCAGGCAGCATTTATTCCACTGAGCTATCTCCCTAGCCCCCTTTCTCATTGCCCTAGAATCAAAGCCATCCATTCCAGTTTGTTAAATACATTGAGGCACTCACCTTTATGTGAGGTCACTGGAAGTGGGTGTGTCTTTTTGTCCTTTGGTATATGAGACTATCTTTTGGGTCCTGTAGTTAATGTATTTTCTGCAGAACTCCTTAGGTTCTGTTGAAGGCAGCAAATGTTGTTGCACCACATGACAGTTGACAATGATCATGCTTGATGATCATTCCTTTTGCTTCATATTCGGAGCACGAGCTTCACCTTGTTGCAGATTTACTCTAGGTCCACATTCTTCAAACTTTTCAAGCCATAGATATGCAATGACTCTTGATTGTGTTATAAAATCAATGTTGTCCTGAGAAGGGAAACTACACTCAAGGACAGTCTCTGGAGAGTCTTCAGATTTCTTTATTTCTAAAACTTGAAGAGGTAAGAATACGCAAGTCTATGGCTCTCCCTTCTTTTACCATCATCTTCCTTTCATGAGGTTGCTTGAGTTTACCTGTATGTTTGCTATTGATGTGCTCCCCTACAGACAGCCATTCATCCATGTGGATAAAACCTTTTAAATTCCTTTAAGGAAGAACTGGTGTAACTTTCCCTATACCTACTTTGCATGCTTGACATAATGCTTTTGATAAAGGCATTATGTGGGGACCAGGGATCTGGCTCAGAGGAACAGAATCTGCTCGGCAAGGTCCGCAATTCAGTTCCTGACTTAAAAAATATGGCTTGACAATTCAGCTTCACTAACTTAAAGTCCGAGTTGTTTATGTTCATAGAGATTTTTCTTGGATAGGATAAAAGAAAAGCAGAGCAGAACTGTGAGCTGATTCTCTTTTAA